>CM066989.1:126021725-126081725 GCA_033977485.1 Hydrangea macrophylla | reverse complement strand
ATAATACGAATGATAAGTGATAATTACAACATAATTCCTTAGTGTTCACTGCTCCCCATTGTGTGAGACAATTTTTTTTTTTGTAGCTCGACTTGTTGAGTGTACCCTTTTGCTAGTGGCTTCGTGATCAAGCTGGCCTAAGCCTTATGCTCGGCTTAATTTATAGACGACTAGGCATATTGATCGGCCTTCCATTGTGTATACCTGGTTTGGTTGATACCCCAACCAAGCTGGCACGGGAGCGGATGTTGGTAGTATGTCTGGGCACACATGGGATATATGTGTAGGTTGTACCATGGAGGGTGACCAAGTGGTGAACATAGGGAACACAAAGATAAATTTAATGCTAATGGATAATGAAAATGGATTATTTCATAAGACTGATAAGCGTGAAAAAATGAACGCGATGTTTAAGTTATAATGTGGACGGTTTATGTATGGAATTATTCGCCTGATTTGTGATCATTCTATTTACAGGATGGTGGGCCCACTAACTCTTATGCAGGACTGGCTCACCATAGATATCTGACTGGTAAGTATTCGATTAGTATTATTCGGGTTTGGGACCATTGCCACCACATTGAAGGAAAATACTCTTCTGTCCTGAAATGTGTGTTGAACTACTGTTCTAACCCGATAGAGATTTTGTGTGATGGCGTTGCTTATTTCTGGGTGACGATAATGTATAAGGTGTTTTGGTTATATTTTTTTGTGAGTATTTTTAGGAGTCTATGGGACACCGTTGTTCCCTAAGACTCGTTTTATATTTTTTGGTTGACTCATACCAGTATTTTATATACTGACTCGGGTGTGTAATGCATTCGGGGCATTTCTATATGAAACGTAGTCGAATGTATTTGTGCAGGTTGAGTATTTGGAGATTTTCGTTGAAGCTTCTGTTTGTGTGAAGAGATTGACGCTATATTATTATTATTTTTTAGTGTTAATTTCTTTTCTTGTTGTACTGGTTTATTTATGGCAATGTGGGCCATGGTTGTATAATTGCTATAAGGATTGTATATTGGGTATTGGGAACGTTGTAGTTGCTTTGACTAGAGGTTGTAATAGAGGTTAATCTTTCAAAGCTTTAATTGCAAATGAAAAGATATTTATTATTATTAATGAGAATTTAGAAATGTTTATTCAGCTTCCGCTTTTCAATTTAAGTGATTTAGTTGATGTAGCTGTACGAAACAAATTTCAAGTATAGAAATAACGAGAAAATTGAGGAACAAATGTGTTTTTATTGATTTCAGAAAATATGAGTACAATCTCTGTATAATTCTTTTACAATGAAAAGAAAATTCCTTTGATTTGATCTCCTTGATTGTTCACGATTCAAGGGCTTATGGAGCTTGTTCTTGAACCGTAGATTTATCCTTCAAATCTTCACGCTGGATGAAGTGCTTGTAGGAAAGCTTGAACGAGGGCCGGGGCTTGATCTCGAACAAACGAACGATTAATCTTCCTTCAACTTCTTGAAGAACGGATTAAACAAAAAATTGATTTAAATCTGAAGAACAACAAACTGTATGTATGTTTGTTCTTCAGAAAGGCTTGGAGTTACTTGAATGTAAGAGAGAGCTCTCAAATTTTTTATGGAGAAATCTCAACTTGTTGAAAGGTTCAAAGGTCCAAAGGTCCCTTCTACATGAATAGAGACCTCTATTTATAGGCTTAGGGTGTAGAGTTTTGATTTGAGACTCAACACACCTGAACCGTTGATTTGAAGTCCTCCCTTGAGATTCTGACATGTGTCACCACTTTAGAGACTATTATATGGTTGTATATGACACATGTCACAAATAAATTGGTCTATTTATATTTTGTGGGTCCCATATTTGAGATAATTTAATCTCTTAACTTTGATTAATTGTAATAATTAAATTTAATTAATTATTAATTAATCAATCGGTAATTAAATAATTACCAAAACCCTAAACCCTAAACCCTAAACCCTAAACCCTAAACCCTAACCCCTAAACCCTAAACCCTAAACCCTAATCACAAAAACCCTATTCCCAAAAACCCTATACCCTATACCCTAAACCCTATACCCTAAACCCTAAACCCTAAACCCTAACCCCTAACCCCTAACCCCTAACCCCTAAACCCTAAACCCCTAAACCCTAAACCCTAAACCCTAATCACAAAAACCCTATACCCTAAACCCTAAACCCTAAACCCTAAACCCTAATCACAAAAACCCTATTCCCAAAAACCCTATACCCTATACCCTAAACCCTAAACCCTAAACCCTAAACCCTAAACCCCTAAACCCTAATCCCTAAACCCTAATTTAAGTTCTTCCAACATTCAAAACATAAACATCACTTTATTTGGATCAAGTTGAACCATAGACACATTCTTTGAATCAAATCAAGTGTGGTTGAAGTTCAACTCTTGGCAAAAGATAAGGTCTCATGAAACTTCTTGGGAATGAACCCAAGTTATAACCAACAACATAAAACATTAAAGAACTATACCAAAACCATTCTCAAGAAAACATTTACATAAACCATCCAACAAGAGGATCAAATCTCACAAAACATTTGTTTACGAAAGGAACTTAACTAAAATCTACAACCCATGTTTACGAACTACAACCCATGTTTACGAACTTGCCGGAATGATTCAAACATACAACCTACAACTTTTGCATAGAAATTTACATTAGTTTCTCCAAATTACATTAACCACATGAGTCATAGAATTCAAAAACTATCTCCATGGACACAACCACGAGTCAAGTCTTAAATCCACAAGTCAAGGATACTAACCCATAAGTTACATTATATTACAAGTTATAAACATAATTACAAGTTTTCAAAGAACCCAAGATACATTTGCATTGCTAACCAAAAGATACGTTCTAGACACAAACTAACTAGGCATATGAACACATATACACAAGGACAACTCCCACGCCCAACCCGTCGTGCGTATCATTTCCTCTCCTCGTCTCGTTTGGTACCTGCGATGGTTATTCAATAACCACAACAGAAAATATATTTTGGTTTAAGCTTTCGCTTAGTGAGGGAACTAATCATGCCATTGGAATGCAAAGTATGTAAATGCAACAATCATTATAAATGACAACAAATTGATCTCCGGGAAGTCAAGTCATTCCAGCCACCACCCCCGGGTCCTTCTCACCCCGGATCTTTCTCACTTTTGGCGCATATAGCGCAACACACACTCTCTTGTGACCCCGAAGGCGTCACCGGCATTTCATTGTGGTCGTCACCACGTCCTACTCATTGAGGACTTCCTATCCCTTACATATGGGACCTATAAATGGTGACCACTACTTGACTTCCTTTTTATCCATATAAACATTTAAGCAACTTAGCACATAAGCATAACAATTTCACCTTATTGACATGCTTTTTACCCAAATTCAACAACATATACATACATAAAGCATGAGTTTAACAACTATGAACCACAATTATCACATTATCATAGCTAAACATCCAATTGAGAGATTAGGACACTCACCTCTTTGATTTATACACAACTAAGCTTAGATTTCCCCAATTCCTTCCCAAGTTTAGCTCAATTCCTAGTTGGTGATAATCCTACACAAGTTTGGTACCAAGAACATCATTTATCAAAGACGGTTGCCGTAAAAACGTTGCCGAAAACAAAAATAAATTACATGCATGTGATCCTCTTACCTCCACGAGTCCAAAAGTGGTCTCGGATCGTAAATCCGACGCCGGACGGCAAAGGAACGGCGAGAAACGTCGTCGGAGAATTTCCGTCGTCTTCGTCGAGAGCTCTCGGTCCTTTCCTCTCTCAATTCCCAGCTGGAGTTAGTGTGTAGAGACACATATGCCTCATGCATATGTGTTGTCTCCACTTTGCATTAATTGTATTTACCTCCCCTAACTTTCTTTAAGTTTTATTATGAAACCCCCAAGTCAATTATAATATCTACCCATCTTTTCTAAAAGGATTTAATCTAAGTCCCGCGTGGGTCCCAAACGTGGTCCCACATAAATTATGAGGTTGCTATAAAACCTACCAGTTATCAACTTCATTCAAATACGCCCTCACATGGGTACCCAAATTGGTCCCATTTCCTATCATAAGACATAATAATATCAATAAGCATTTAAACAAGTAATCATATAAGCACATAATGACATCAAAATGCAAATTATTTTAATTAAACCCTCGTTGGGCCCCACTTTTATACCAGTCCCGCCTTTCACAGGACTTTCATCTGTGTCCGCATTTGAACACCTTTTTCACGTGTGGGTTCATATCCCCACCTTAATTCATTTCATGTATTAATTATCTTTAATTAACACATATTATTATCACCTTAATCTTCTTTTCCGGGTACGGGTGTTACAGTGTGTGTGTGTGAGAGAGAGAGAGAGAAGAAGAAGAAGAAGAAGAAGAAGAAGGAGAAGCAAAGAGTAAGAGAAGAAAATAAGAACCCCAAATTTTGTTTTTGCGTAATCATCATCAACTTTGAAGCCCTAAATTGGTGAGTTAATAATTTGTTTCATTTTGTTTTCGTTACAATTTTTCATCAATTAGTATTAGATTGAATAAATCATAAGAGGACCCATGAAATCATGTTAGAGTATGTATATATAGGTGTATGTATATACAAGTATGTCCGTTGTTATTGGATTTTAACTTTGAGATTTATTTTGCTGATCTTCGGATTTATTTAAATGAGCTCGGATCTGTTTGAGAGAAAAATTATAAATAATTTTTAAGTTGTTTATTTTAAGATTCTGTTTGCTTGTCCCATGTTAAAGGCGATTCTGCACACTTTTCGTCTAATGGTGTTTTTTATGATTCTGCACTGTTTGGGCAGAAATTGACAATTACAGTAGTAGCGAACAAATGTCTAATTGAATATTTTACAATATGGAGAATATGATTTTTTTTATTATGTGTTTCATGCATACTAATATTGACTGTTTGGTTGAGATAATCGTATTAGAAATAATTGGCTTTATGTTGTGGAAATTTTGATAAAAGGTAAACTAGATACGTTGAATAGTATATTGGTCATCTTGTAATTCGATCAAAAAATATTATGGAACGATTGTTATGGGTAAATTGATAAAACCCTATATTGTGAGAAACTGGAACGCATCTAAAAGTTAGAGATGTGATTGGACTATAATGAGATGGAACTATGTGATAAACGTGAAATTCGCAATTATTGGGATAATACGAATGATAAGTGATAATTACAACATAATTCCTTAGTGTTCACTGCTCCCCATTGTGTGAGACAATTTTTTTTTTTTGTAGCTCGACTTGTTGAGTGTACCCTTTTGCTAGTGGCTTCGTGATCAAGCTGGCCTAAGCCTTATGCTCGGCTTAATTTATAGACGACTAGGCATATTGATCGGCCTTCCATTGTGTATACCTGGTTTGGTTGATACCCCAACCAAGCTGGCACGGGAGCGGATGTTGGTAGTATGTCTGGGCACACATGGGATATATGTGTAGGTTGTACCATGGAGGGTGACCAAGTGGTGAACATAGGGAACACAAAGATAAATTTAATGCTAATGAATAATGAAAATGGATTATTTCATAAGACTGATAAGCGTGAAAAAATGAACGCGATGTTTAAGTTATAATGTGGACGGTTTATGTATGGAATTATTCGCCTGATTTGTGATCATTCTATTTACAGGATGGTGGGCCCACTAACTCTTATGCAGGACTGGCTCACCATAGATATCTGACTGGTAAGTATTCGATTAGTATTATTCGGGTTTGGGACCATTGCCACCACATTGAAGGAAAATACTCTTCTGTCCTGAAATGTGTGTTGAACTACTGTTCTAACCCGATAGAGATTTTGTGTGATGGCGTTGCTTATTTCTGGGTGACGATAATGTATAAGGTGTTTTGGTTATATTTTTTTGTGAGTATTTTTAGGAGTCTATGGGACACCGTTGTTCCCTAAGACTCGTTTTATATTTTTTGGTTGACTCATACCAGTATTTTATATACTGACTCGGGTGTGTAATGCATTCGGGGCATTTCTATATGAAACGTAGTCGAATGTATTTGTGCAGGTTGAGTATTTGGAGATTTTCGTTGAAGCTTCTGTTTGTGTGAAGAGATTGACGCTATATTATTATTATTATTTTTTAGTGTTAATTTCTTTTCTTGTTGTACTGGTTTATTTATGGCAATGTGGGCCATGGTTGTATAATTGCTATAAGGATTGTATATTGGGTATTGGGAACGTTGTAGTTGCTTTGACTAGAGGTTGTAATAGAGGTTAATCTTTCAAAGCTTTAATTGCAAATGAAAAGATATTTATTATTATTAATGAGAATTTAGAAATGTTTATTCAGCTTCCGCTTTTCAATTTAAGTGATTTAGTTGATGTAGCTGTACGAAACAAATTTCAAGTATAGAAATAACGAGAAAATTGAGGAACAAATGTGTTTTTATTGATTTCAGAAAATATGAGTACAATCTCTGTATAATTCTTTTACAATGAAAAGAAAATTCCTTTGATTTGATCTCCTTGATTGTTCACGATTCAAGGGCTTATGGAGCTTGTTCTTGAACCGTAGATTTATCCTTCAAATCTTCACGCTGGATGAAGTGCTTGTAGGAAAGCTTGAACGAGGGCCGGGGCTTGATCTCGAACAAACGAACGATTAATCTTCCTTCAACTTCTTGAAGAACGGATTAAACAAAAAATTGATTTAAATCTGAAGAACAACAAACTGTATGTATGTTTGTTCTTCAGAAAGGCTTGGAGTTACTTGAATGTAAGAGAGAGCTCTCAAATTTTTTATGGAGAAATCTCAACTTGTTGAAAGGTTCAAAGGTCCAAAGGTCCCTTCTACATGAATAGAGACCTCTATTTATAGGCTTAGGGTGTAGAGTTTTGATTTGAGACTCAACACACCTGAACCGTTGATTTGAAGTCCTCCCTTGAGATTCTGACATGTGTCACCACTTTAGAGACTATTATATGGTTGTATATGACACATGTCACAAATAAATTGGTCTATTTATATTTTGTGGGTCCCATATTTGAGATAATTTAATCTCTTAACTTTGATTAATTGTAATAATTAAATTTAATTAATTATTAATTAATCAATCGGTAATTAAATAATTACCAAAACCCTAAACCCTAAACCCTAAACCCTAAACCCTAACCCCTAAACCCTAAACCCTAAACCCTAATCACAAAAACCCTATTCCCAAAAACCCTATACCCTATACCCTAAACCCTATACCCTAAACCCTAAACCCTAAACCCTAACCCCTAACCCCTAACCCCTAAACCCTAAACCCTAAACCCCTAAACCCTAAACCCTAAACCCTAATCACAAAAACCCTATACCCTAAACCCTAAACCCTAAACCCTAATCACAAAAACCCTATTCCCAAAAACCCTATACCCTATACCCTAAACCCTAAACCCTAAACCCTAAACCCCTAAACCCTAATCCCTAAACCCTAATTTAAGTTCTTCCAACATTCAAAACATAAACATCACTTTATTTGGATCAAGTTGAACCATAGACACATTCTTTGAATCAAATCAAGTGTGGTTGAAGTTCAACTCTTGGCAAAAGATAAGGTCTCATGAAACTTCTTGGGAATGAACCCAAGTTATAACCAACAACATAAAACATTAAAGAACTATACCAAAACCATTCTCAAGAAAACATTTACATAAACCATCCAACAAGAGGATCAAATCTCACAAAACATTTGTTTACGAAAGGAACTTAACTAAAATCTACAACCCATGTTTACGAACTACAACCCATGTTTACGAACTTGCCGGAATGATTCAAACATACAACCTACAACTTTTGCATAGAAATTTACATTAGTTTCTCCAAATTACATTAACCACATGAGTCATAGAATTCAAAAACTATCTCCATGGACACAACCACGAGTCAAGTCTTAAATCCACAAGTCAAGGATACTAACCCATAAGTTACATTATATTACAAGTTATAAACATAATTACAAGTTTTCAAAGAACCCAAGATACATTTGCATTGCTAACCAAAAGATACGTTCTAGACACAAACTAACTAGGCATATGAACACATATACACAAGGACAACTCCCACGCCCAACCCGTCGTGCGTATCATTTCCTCTCCTCGTCTCGTTTGGTACCTGCGATGGTTATTCAATAACCACAACAGAAAATATATTTTGGTTTAAGCTTTCGCTTAGTGAGGGAACTAATCATGCCATTGGAATGCAAAGTATGTAAATGCAACAATCATTATAAATGACAACAAATTGATCTCCGGGAAGTCAAGTCATTCCAGCCACCACCCCCGGGTCCTTCTCACCCCGGATCTTTCTCACTTTTGGCGCATATAGCGCAACACACACTCTCTTGTGACCCCGAAGGCGTCACCGGCATTTCATTGTGGTCGTCACCACGTCCTACTCATTGAGGACTTCCTATCCCTTACATATGGGACCTATAAATGGTGACCACTACTTGACTTCCTTTTTATCCATATAAACATTTAAGCAACTTAGCACATAAGCATAACAATTTCACCTTATTGACATGCTTTTTACCCAAATTCAACAACATATACATACATAAAGCATGAGTTTAACAACTATGAACCACAATTATCACATTATCATAGCTAAACATCCAATTGAGAGATTAGGACACTCACCTCTTTGATTTATACACAACTAAGCTTAGATTTCCCCAATTCCTTCCCAAGTTTAGCTCAATTCCTAGTTGGTGATAATCCTACACAAGTTTGGTACCAAGAACATCATTTATCAAAGACGGTTGCCGTAAAAACGTTGCCGAAAACAAAAATAAATTACATGCATGTGATCCTCTTACCTCCACGAGTCCAAAAGTGGTCTCGGATCGTAAATCCGACGCCGGACGGCAAAGGAACGGCGAGAAACGTCGTCGGAGAATTTCCGTCGTCTTCGTCGAGAGCTCTCGGTCCTTTCCTCTCTCAATTCCCAGCTGGAGTTAGTGTGTAGAGACACATATGCCTCATGCATATGTGTTGTCTCCACTTTGCATTAATTGTATTTACCTCCCCTAACTTTCTTTAAGTTTTATTATGAAACCCCCAAGTCAATTATAATATCTACCCATCTTTTCTAAAAGGATTTAATCTAAGTCCCGCGTGGGTCCCAAACGTGGTCCCACATAAATTATGAGGTTGCTATAAAACCTACCAGTTATCAACTTCATTCAAATACGCCCTCACATGGGTACCCAAATTGGTCCCATTTCCTATCATAAGACATAATAATATCAATAAGCATTTAAACAAGTAATCATATAAGCACATAATGACATCAAAATGCAAATTATTTTAATTAAACCCTCGTTGGGCCCCACTTTTATACCAGTCCCGCCTTTCACAGGACTTTCATCTGTGTCCGCATTTGAACACCTTTTTCACGTGTGGGTTCATATCCCCACCTTAATTCATTTCATGTATTAATTATCTTTAATTAACACATATTATTATCACCTTAATCTTCTTTTCCGGGTACGGGTGTTACAGTGTGTGTGTGTGAGAGAGAGAGAGAGAGAGAAGAAGAAGAAGAAGAAGAAGAAGAAGGAGAAGCAAAGAGTAAGAGAAGAAAATAAGAACCCCAAATTTTGTTTTTGCGTAATCATCATCAACTTTGAAGCCCTAAATTGGTGAGTTAATAATTTGTTTCATTTTGTTTTCGTTACAATTTTTCATCAATTAGTATTAGATTGAATAAATCATAAGAGGACCCATGAAATCATGTTAGAGTATGTATATATAGGTGTATGTATATACAAGTATGTCCGTTGTTATTGGATTTTAACTTTGAGATTTATTTTGCTGATCTTCGGATTTATTTAAATGAGCTCGGATCTGTTTGAGAGAAAAATTATAAATAATTTTTAAGTTGTTTATTTTAAGATTCTGTTTGCTTGTCCCATGTTAAAGGCGATTCTGCACACTTTTCGTCTAATGGTGTTTTTTATGATTCTGCACTGTTTGGGCAGAAATTGACAATTACAGTAGTAGCGAACAAATGTCTAATTGAATATTTTACAATATGGAGAATATGATTTTTTTTATTATGTGTTTCATGCATACTAATATTGACTGTTTGGTTGAGATAATCGTATTAGAAATAATTGGCTTTATGTTGTGGAAATTTTGATAAAAGGTAAACTAGATACGTTGAATAGTATATTGGTCATCTTGTAATTCGATCGAAAAATATTATGGAACGATTGTTATGGGTAAATTGATAAAACCCTATATTGTGAGAAACTGGAACGCATCTAAAAGTTAGAGATGTGATTGGACTATAATGAGATGGAACTATGTGATAAACGTGAAATTCGCAATTATTGGGATAATACGAATGATAAGTGATAATTACAACATAATTCCTTAGTGTTCACTGCTCCCCATTGTGTGAGACAATTTTTTTTTTTTGTAGCTCGACTTGTTGAGTGTACCCTTTTGCTAGTGGCTTCGTGATCAAGCTGGCCTAAGCCTTATGCTCGGCTTAATTTATAGACGACTAGGCATATTGATCGGCCTTCCATTGTGTATACCTGGTTTGGTTGATACCCCAACCAAGCTGGCACGGGAGCGGATGTTGGTAGTATGTCTGGGCACACATGGGATATATGTGTAGGTTGTACCATGGAGGGTGACCAAGTGGTGAACATAGGGAACACAAAGATAAATTTAATGCTAATGAATAATGAAAATGGATTATTTCATAAGACTGATAAGCGTGAAAAAATGAACGCGATGTTTAAGTTATAATGTGGACGGTTTATGTATGGAATTATTCGCCTGATTTGTGATCATTCTATTTACAGGATGGTGGGCCCACTAACTCTTATGCAGGACTGGCTCACCATAGATATCTGACTGGTAAGTATTCGATTAGTATTATTCGGGTTTGGGACCATTGCCACCACATTGAAGGAAAATACTCTTCTGTCCTGAAATGTGTGTTGAACTACTGTTCTAACCCGATAGAGATTTTGTGTGATGGCGTTGCTTATTTCTGGGTGACGATAATGTATAAGGTGTTTTGGTTATATTTTTTTGTGAGTATTTTTAGGAGTCTATGGGACACCGTTGTTCCCTAAGACTCGTTTTATATTTTTTGGTTGACTCATACCAGTATTTTATATACTGACTCGGGTGTGTAATGCATTCGGGGCATTTCTATATGAAACGTAGTCGAATGTATTTGTGCAGGTTGAGTATTTGGAGATTTTCGTTGAAGCTTCTGTTTGTGTGAAGAGATTGACGCTATATTATTATTATTATTTTTTAGTGTTAATTTCTTTTCTTGTTGTACTGGTTTATTTATGGCAATGTGGGCCATGGTTGTATAATTGCTATAAGGATTGTATATTGGGTATTGGGAACGTTGTAGTTGCTTTGACTAGAGGTTGTAATAGAGGTTAATCTTTCAAAGCTTTAATTGCAAATGAAAAGATATTTATTATTATTAATGAGAATTTAGAAATGTTTATTCAGCTTCCGCTTTTCAATTTAAGTGATTTAGTTGATGTAGCTGTACGAAACAAATTTCAAGTATAGAAATAACGAGAAAATTGAGGAACAAATGTGTTTTTATTGATTTCAGAAAATATGAGTACAATCTCTGTATAATTCTTTTACAATGAAAAGAAAATTCCTTTGATTTGATCTCCTTGATTGTTCACGATTCAAGGGCTTATGGAGCTTGTTCTTGAACCGTAGATTTATCCTTCAAATCTTCACGCTGGATGAAGTGCTTGTAGGAAAGCTTGAACGAGGGCCGGGGCTTGATCTCGAACAAACGAACGATTAATCTTCCTTCAACTTCTTGAAGAACGGATTAAACAAAAAATTGATTTAAATCTGAAGAACAACAAACTGTATGTATGTTTGTTCTTCAGAAAGGCTTGGAGTTACTTGAATGTAAGAGAGAGCTCTCAAATTTTTTATGGAGAAATCTCAACTTGTTGAAAGGTTCAAAGGTCCAAAGGTCCCTTCTACATGAATAGAGACCTCTATTTATAGGCTTAGGGTGTAGAGTTTTGATTTGAGACTCAACACACCTGAACCGTTGATTTGAAGTCCTCCCTTGAGATTCTGACATGTGTCACCACTTTAGAGACTATTATATGGTTGTATATGACACATGTCACAAATAAATTGGTCTATTTATATTTTGTGGGTCCCATATTTGAGATAATTTAATCTCTTAACTTTGATTAATTGTAATAATTAAATTTAATTAATTATTAATTAATCAATCGGTAATTAAATAATTACCAAAACCCTAAACCCTAAACCCTAAACCCTAAACCCTAAACCCTAACCCCTAAACCCTAAACCCTAATCACAAAAACCCTATTCCCAAAAACCCTAAACCCTATACCCTAAACCCTATACCCTAAACCCTAAACCCTAAACCCTAACCCCTAACCCCTAACCCCTAAACCCTAAACCCTAAACCCTAAACCCTAATCACAAAAACCCTATACCCTAAACCCTAAACCCTAAACCCTAATCACAAAAACCCTATTCCCAAAAACCCTATACCCTATACCCTAAACCCTAAACCCTAAACCCTAAACCCTAAACCCCTAAACCCTAATCCCTAAAACCCTAAACCCTAATTTAAGTTCTTCCAACATTCAAAACATAAACATCACTTTATTTGGATCAAGTTGAACCATAGACACATTCTTTGAATCAAATCAAGTGTGGTTGAAGTTCAACTCTTGGCAAAAGATAAGGTCTCATGAAACTTCTTGGGAATGAACCCAAGTTATAACCAACAACATAAAACATTAAAGAACTATACCAAAACCATTCTCAAGAAAACATTTACATAAACCATCCAACAAGAGGATCAAATCTCACAAAACATTTGTTTACGAAAGGAACTTAACTAAAATCTACAACCCATGTTTACGAACTACAACCCATGTTTACGAACTTGCCGGAATGATTCAAACATACAACCTACAACTTTTGCATAGAAATTTACATTAGTTTCTCCAAATTACATTAACCACATGAGTCATAGAATTCAAAAACTATCTCCATGGACACAACCACGAGTCAAGTCTTAAATCCACAAGTCAAGGATACTAACCCATAAGTTACATTATATTACAAGTTATAAACATAATTACAAGTTTTCAAAGAACCCAAGATACATTTGCATTGCTAACCAAAAGATACGTTCTAGACACAAACTAACTAGGCATATGAACACATATACACAAGGACAACTCCCACGCCCAACCCGTCGTGCGTATCATTTCCTCTCCTCGTCTCGTTTGGTACCTGCGATGGTTATTCAATAACCACAACAGAAAATATATTTTGGTTTAAGCTTTCGCTTAGTGAGGGAACTAATCATGCCATTGGAATGCAAAGTATGTAAATGCAACAATCATTATAAATGACAACAAATTGATCTTCGGGAAGTCAAGTCATTCCAGCCACCACCCCCGGGTCCTTCTCACCCCGGATCTTTCTCACTTTTGGCGCATATAGCGCAACACACACTCTCTTGTGACCCCGAAGGCGTCACCGGCATTTCATTGTGGTCGTCACCACGTCCTACTCATTGAGGACTTCCTATCCCTTACATATGGGACCTATAAATGGTGACCACTACTTGACTTCCTTTTTATCCATATAAACATTTAAGCAACTTAGCACATAAGCATAACAATTTCACCTTATTGACATGCTTTTTACCCAAATTCAACAACATATACATACATAAAGCATGAGTTTAACAACTATGAACCACAATTATCACATTATCATAGCTAAACATCCAATTGAGAGATTAGGACACTCACCTCTTTGATTTATACACAACTAAGCTTAGATTTCCCCAATTCCTTCCCAAGTTTAGCTCAATTCCTAGTTGGTGATAATCCTACACAAGTTTGGTACCAAGAACATCATTTATCAAAGACGGTTGCCGTAAAAACGTTGCCGAAAACAAAAATAAATTACATGCATGTGATCCTCTTACCTCCACGAGTCCAAAAGTGGTCTCGGATCGTAAATCCGACGCCGGACGGCAAAGGAACGGCGAGAAACGTCGTCGGAGAATTTCCGTCGTCTTCGTCGAGAGCTCTCGGTCCTTTCCTCTCTCAATTCCCAGCTGGAGTTAGTGTGTAGAGACACATATGCCTCATGCATATGTGTTGTCTCCACTTTGCATTAATTGTATTTACCTCCCCTAACTTTCTTTAAGTTTTATTATGAAACCCCCAAGTCAATTATAATATCTACCCATCTTTTCTAAAAGGATTTAATCTAAGTCCCGCGTGGGTCCCAAACGTGGTCCCACATAAATTATGAGGTTGCTATAAAACCTACCAGTTATCAACTTCATTCAAATACGCCCTCACATGGGTACCCAAATTGGTCCCATTTCCTATCATAAGACATAATAATATCAATAAGCATTTAAACAAGTAATCATATAAGCACATAATGACATCAAAATGCAAATTATTTTAATTAAACCCTCGTTGGGCCCCACTTTTATACCAGTCCCGCCTTTCACAGGACTTTCATCTGTGTCCGCATTTGAACACCTTTTTCACGTGTGGGTTCATATCCCCACCTTAATTCATTTCATGTATTAATTATCTTTAATTAACACATATTATTATCACCTTAATCTTCTTTTCCGGGTACGGGTGTTACAGTGTGTGTGTGTGAGAGAGAGAGAGAGAGAGAAGAAGAAGAAGAAGAAGAAGAAGAAGGAGAAGCAAAGAGTAAGAGAAGAAAATAAGAACCCCAAATTTTGTTTTTGCGTAATCATCATCAACTTTGAAGCCCTAAATTGGTGAGTTAATAATTTGTTTCATTTTGTTTTCGTTACAATTTTTCATCAATTAGTATTAGATTGAATAAATCATAAGAGGACCCATGAAATCATGTTAGAGTATGTATATATAGGTGTATGTATATACAAGTATGTCCGTTGTTATTGGATTTTAACTTTGAGATTTATTTTGCTGATCTTCGGATTTATTTAAATGAGCTCGGATCTGTTTGAGAGAAAAATTATAAATAATTTTTAAGTTGTTTATTTTAAGATTCTGTTTGCTTGTCCCATGTTAAAGGCGATTCTGCACACTTTTCGTCTAATGGTGTTTTTTATGATTCTGCACTGTTTGGGCAGAAATTGACAATTACAGTAGTAGCGAACAAATGTCTAATTGAATATTTTACAATATGGAGAATATGATTTTTTTTATTATGTGTTTCATGCATACTAATATTGACTGTTTGGTTGAGATAATCGTATTAGAAATAATTGGCTTTATGTTGTGGAAATTTTGATAAAAGGTAAACTAGATACGTTGAATAGTATATTGGTCATCTTGTAATTCGATCGAAAAATATTATGGAACGATTGTTATGGGTAAATTGATAAAACCCTATATTGTGAGAAACTGGAACGCATCTAAAAGTTAGAGATGTGATTGGACTATAATGAGATGGAACTATGTGATAAACGTGAAATTCGCAATTATTGGGATAATACGAATGATAAGTGATAATTACAACATAATTCCTTAGTGTTCACTGCTCCCCATTGTGTGAGACAATTTTTTTTTTTTGTAGCTCGACTTGTTGAGTGTACCCTTTTGCTAGTGGCTTCGTGATCAAGCTGGCCTAAGCCTTATGCTCGGCTTAATTTATAGACGACTAGGCATATTGATCGGCCTTCCATTGTGTATACCTGGTTTGGTTGATACCCCAACCAAGCTGGCACGGGAGCGGATGTTGGTAGTATGTCTGGGCACACATGGGATATATGTGTAGGTTGTACCATGGAGGGTGACCAAGTGGTGAACATAGGGAACACAAAGATAAATTTAATGCTAATGAATAATGAAAATGGATTATTTCATAAGACTGATAAGCGTGAAAAAATGAACGCGATGTTTAAGTTATAATGTGGACGGTTTATGTATGGAATTATTCGCCTGATTTGTGATCATTCTATTTACAGGATGGTGGGCCCACTAACTCTTATGCAGGACTGGCTCACCATAGATATCTGACTGGTAAGTATTCGATTAGTATTATTCGGGTTTGGGACCATTGCCACCACATTGAAGGAAAATACTCTTCTGTCCTGAAATGTGTGTTGAACTACTGTTCTAACCCGATAGAGATTTTGTGTGATGGCGTTGCTTATTTCTGGGTGACGATAATGTATAAGGTGTTTTGGTTATATTTTTTTGTGAGTATTTTTAGGAGTCTATGGGACACCGTTGTTCCCTAAGACTCGTTTTATATTTTTTGGTTGACTCATACCAGTATTTTATATACTGACTCGGGTGTGTAATGCATTCGGGGCATTTCTATATGAAACGTAGTCGAATGTATTTGTGCAGGTTGAGTATTTGGAGATTTTCGTTGAAGCTTCTGTTTGTGTGAAGAGATTGACGCTATATTATTATTATTATTTTTTAGTGTTAATTTCTTTTCTTGTTGTACTGGTTTATTTATGGCAATGTGGGCCATGGTTGTATAATTGCTATAAGGATTGTATATTGGGTATTGGGAACGTTGTAGTTGCTTTGACTAGAGGTTGTAATAGAGGTTAATCTTTCAAAGCTTTAATTGCAAATGAAAAGATATTTATTATTATTAATGAGAATTTAGAAATGTTTATTCAGCTTCCGCTTTTCAATTTAAGTGATTTAGTTGATGTAGCTGTACGAAACAAATTTCAAGTATAGAAATAACGAGAAAATTGAGGAACAAATGTGTTTTTATTGATTTCAGAAAATATGAGTACAATCTCTGTATAATTCTTTTACAATGAAAAGAAAATTCCTTTGATTTGATCTCCTTGATTGTTCACGATTCAAGGGCTTATGGAGCTTGTTCTTGAACCGTAGATTTATCCTTCAAATCTTCACGCTGGATGAAGTGCTTGTAGGAAAGCTTGAACGAGGGCCGGGGCTTGATCTCGAACAAACGAACGATTAATCTTCCTTCAACTTCTTGAAGAACGGATTAAACAAAAAATTGATTTAAATCTGAAGAACAACAAACTGTATGTATGTTTGTTCTTCAGAAAGGCTTGGAGTTACTTGAATGTAAGAGAGAGCTCTCAAATTTTTTATGGAGAAATCTCAACTTGTTGAAAGGTTCAAAGGTCCAAAGGTCCCTTCTACATGAATAGAGACCTCTATTTATAGGCTTAGGGTGTAGAGTTTTGATTTGAGACTCAACACACCTGAACCGTTGATTTGAAGTCCTCCCTTGAGATTCTGACATGTGTCACCACTTTAGAGACTATTATATGGTTGTATATGACACATGTCACAAATAAATTGGTCTATTTATATTTTGTGGGTCCCATATTTGAGATAATTTAATCTCTTAACTTTGATTAATTGTAATAATTAAATTTAATTAATTATTAATTAATCAATCGGTAATTAAATAATTACCAAAACCCTAAACCCTAAACCCTAAACCCTAAACCCTAACCCCTAAACCCTAAACCCTAATCACAAAAACCCTATTCCCAAAAACCCTAAACCCTATACCCTAAACCCTATACCCTAAACCCTAAACCCTAAACCCTAACCCCTAACCCCTAACCCCTAAACCCTAAACCCTAAACCCTAAACCCTAATCACAAAAACCCTATACCCTAAACCCTAAACCCTAAACCCTAATCACAAAAACCCTATTCCCAAAAACCCTATACCCTATACCCTAAACCCTAAACCCTAAACCCTAAACCCTAAACCCTAAACCCCTAAACCCTAATCCCTAAAACCCTAAACCCTAATTTAAGTTCTTCCAACATTCAAAACATAAACATCACTTTATTTGGATCAAGTTGAACCATAGACACATTCTTTGAATCAAATCAAGTGTGGTTGAAGTTCAACTCTTGGCAAAAGATAAGGTCTCATGAAACTTCTTGGGAATGAACCCAAGTTATAACCAACAACATAAAACATTAAAGAACTATACCAAAACCATTCTCAAGAAAACATTTACATAAACCATCCAACAAGAGGATCAAATCTCACAAAACATTTGTTTACGAAAGGAACTTAACTAAAATCTACAACCCATGTTTACGAACTACAACCCATGTTTACGAACTTGCCGGAATGATTCAAACATACAACCTACAACTTTTGCATAGAAATTTACATTAGTTTCTCCAAATTACATTAACCACATGAGTCATAGAATTCAAAAACTATCTCCATGGACACAACCACGAGTCAAGTCTTAAATCCACAAGTCAAGGATACTAACCCATAAGTTACATTATATTACAAGTTATAAACATAATTACAAGTTTTCAAAGAACCCAAGATACATTTGCATTGCTAACCAAAAGATACGTTCTAGACACAAACTAACTAGGCATATGAACACATATACACAAGGACAACTCCCACGCCCAACCCGTCGTGCGTATCATTTCCTCTCCTCGTCTCGTTTGGTACCTGCGATGGTTATTCAATAACCACAACAGAAAATATATTTTGGTTTAAGCTTTCGCTTAGTGAGGGAACTAATCATGCCATTGGAATGCAAAGTATGTAAATGCAACAATCATTATAAATGACAACAAATTGATCTCCGGGAAGTCAAGTCATTCCAGCCACCACCCCCGGGTCCTTCTCACCCCGGATCTTTCTCACTTTTGGCGCATATAGCGCAACACACACTCTCTTGTGACCCCGAAGGCGTCACCGGCATTTCATTGTGGTCGTCACCACGTCCTACTCATTGAGGACTTCCTATCCCTTACATATGGGACCTATAAATGGTGACCACTACTTGACTTCCTTTTTATCCATATAAACATTTAAGCAACTTAGCACATAAGCATAACAATTTCACCTTATTGACATGCTTTTTACCCAAATTCAACAACATATACATACATAAAGCATGAGTTTAACAACTATGAACCACAATTATCACATTATCATAGCTAAACATCCAATTGAGAGATTAGGACACTCACCTCTTTGATTTATACACAACTAAGCTTAGATTTCCCCAATTCCTTCCCAAGTTTAGCTCAATTCCTAGTTGGTGATAATCCTACACAAGTTTGGTACCAAGAACATCATTTATCAAAGACGGTTGCCGTAAAAACGTTGCCGAAAACAAAAATAAATTACATGCATGTGATCCTCTTACCTCCACGAGTCCAAAAGTGGTCTCGGATCGTAAATCCGACGCCGGACGGCAAAGGAACGGCGAGAAACGTCGTCGGAGAATTTCCGTCGTCTTCGTCGAGAGCTCTCGGTCCTTTCCTCTCTCAATTCCCAGCTGGAGTTAGTGTGTAGAGACACATATGCCTCATGCATATGTGTTGTCTCCACTTTGCATTAATTGTATTTACCTCCCCTAACTTTCTTTAAGTTTTATTATGAAACCCCCAAGTCAATTATAATATCTACCCATCTTTTCTAAAAGGATTTAATCTAAGTCCCGCGTGGGTCCCAAACGTGGTCCCACATAAATTATGAGGTTGCTATAAAACCTACCAGTTATCAACTTCATTCAAATACGCCCTCACATGGGTACCCAAATTGGTCCCATTTCCTATCATAAGACATAATAATATCAATAAGCATTTAAACAAGTAATCATATAAGCACATAATGACATCAAAATGCAAATTATTTTAATTAAACCCTCGTTGGGCCCCACTTTTATACCAGTCCCGCCTTTCACAGGACTTTCATCTGTGTCCGCATTTGAACACCTTTTTCACGTGTGGGTTCATATCCCCACCTTAATTCATTTCATGTATTAATTATCTTTAATTAACACATATTATTATCACCTTAATCTTCTTTTCCGGGTACGGGTGTTACAGTGTGTGTGTGTGAGAGAGAGAGAGAGAGAAGAAGAAGAAGAAGAAGAAGAAGAAGGAGAAGCAAAGAGTAAGAGAAGAAAATAAGAACCCCAAATTTTGTTTTTGCGTAATCATCATCAACTTTGAAGCCCTAAATTGGTGAGTTAATAATTTGTTTCATTTTGTTTTCGTTACAATTTTTCATCAATTAGTATTAGATTGAATAAATCATAAGAGGACCCATGAAATCATGTTAGAGTATGTATATATAGGTGTATGTATATACAAGTATGTCCGTTGTTATTGGATTTTAACTTTGAGATTTATTTTGCTGATCTTCGGATTTATTTAAATGAGCTCGGATCTGTTTGAGAGAAAAATTATAAATAATTTTTAAGTTGTTTATTTTAAGATTCTGTTTGCTTGTCCCATGTTAAAGGCGATTCTGCACACTTTTCGTCTAATGGTGTTTTTTATGATTCTGCACTGTTTGGGCAGAAATTGACAATTACAGTAGTAGCGAACAAATGTCTAATTGAATATTTTACAATATGGAGAATATGATTTTTTTTATTATGTGTTTCATGCATACTAATATTGACTGTTTGGTTGAGATAATCGTATTAGAAATAATTGGCTTTATGTTGTGGAAATTTTGATAAAAGGTAAACTAGATACGTTGAATAGTATATTGGTCATCTTGTAATTCGATCGAAAAATATTATGGAACGATTGTTATGGGTAAATTGATAAAACCCTATATTGTGAGAAACTGGAACGCATCTAAAAGTTAGAGATGTGATTGGACTATAATGAGATGGAACTATGTGATAAACGTGAAATTCGCAATTATTGGGATAATACGAATGATAAGTGATAATTACAACATAATTCCTTAGTGTTCACTGCTCCCCATTGTGTGAGACAAATTTTTTTTTTTGTAGCTCGACTTGTTGAGTGTACCCTTTTGCTAGTGGCTTCGTGATCAAGCTGGCCTAAGCCTTATGCTCGGCTTAATTTATAGACGACTAGGCATATTGATCGGCCTTCCATTGTGTATACCTGGTTTGGTTGATACCCCAACCAAGCTGGCACGGGAGCGGATGTTGGTAGTATGTCTGGGCACACATGGGATATATGTGTAGGTTGTACCATGGAGGGTGACCAAGTGGTGAACATAGGGAACACAAAGATAAATTTAATGCTAATGAATAATGAAAATGGATTATTTCATAAGACTGATAAGCGTGAAAAAATGAACGCGATGTTTAAGTTATAATGTGGACGGTTTATGTATGGAATTATTCGCCTGATTTGTGATCATTCTATTTACAGGATGGTGGGCCCACTAACTCTTATGCAGGACTGGCTCACCATAGATATCTGACTGGTAAGTATTCGATTAGTATTATTCGGGTTTGGGACCATTGCCACCACATTGAAGGAAAATACTCTTCTGTCCTGAAATGTGTGTTGAACTACTGTTCTAACCCGATAGAGATTTTGTGTGATGGCGTTGCTTATTTCTGGGTGACGATAATGTATAAGGTGTTTTGGTTATATTTTTTTGTGAGTATTTTTAGGAGTCTATGGGACACCGTTGTTCCCTAAGACTCGTTTTATATTTTTTGGTTGACTCATACCAGTATTTTATATACTGACTCGGGTGTGTAATGCATTCGGGGCATTTCTATATGAAACGTAGTCGAATGTATTTGTGCAGGTTGAGTATTTGGAGATTTTCGTTGAAGCTTCTGTTTGTGTGAAGAGATTGACGCTATATTATTATTATTATTTTTTAGTGTTAATTTCTTTTCTTGTTGTACTGGTTTATTTATGGCAATGTGGGCCATGGTTGTATAATTGCTATAAGGATTGTATATTGGGTATTGGGAACGTTGTAGTTGCTTTGACTAGAGGTTGTAATAGAGGTTAATCTTTCAAAGCTTTAATTGCAAATGAAAAGATATTTATTATTATTAATGAGAATTTAGAAATGTTTATTCAGCTTCCGCTTTTCAATTTAAGTGATTTAGTTGATGTAGCTGTACGAAACAAATTTCAAGTATAGAAATAACGAGAAAATTGAGGAACAAATGTGTTTTTATTGATTTCAGAAAATATGAGTACAATCTCTGTATAATTCTTTTACAATGAAAAGAAAATTCCTTTGATTTGATCTCCTTGATTGTTCACGATTCAAGGGCTTATGGAGCTTGTTCTTGAACCGTAGATTTATCCTTCAAATCTTCACGCTGGATGAAGTGCTTGTAGGAAAGCTTGAACGAGGGCCGGGGCTTGATCTCGAACAAACGAACGATTAATCTTCCTTCAACTTCTTGAAGAACGGATTAAACAAAAAATTGATTTAAATCTGAAGAACAACAAACTGTATGTATGTTTGTTCTTCAGAAAGGCTTGGAGTTACTTGAATGTAAGAGAGAGCTCTCAAATTTTTTATGGAGAAATCTCAACTTGTTGAAAGGTTCAAAGGTCCAAAGGTCCCTTCTACATGAATAGAGACCTCTATTTATAGGCTTAGGGTGTAGAGTTTTGATTTGAGACTCAACACACCTGAACCGTTGATTTGAAGTCCTCCCTTGAGATTCTGACATGTGTCACCACTTTAGAGACTATTATATGGTTGTATATGACACATGTCACAAATAAATTGGTCTATTTATATTTTGTGGGTCCCATATTTGAGATAATTTAATCTCTTAACTTTGATTAATTGTAATAATTAAATTTAATTAATTATTAATTAATCAATCGGTAATTAAATAATTACCAAAATTTTAATGTCTACAAATGCCCCCACTTCAAGACTTGACGGCACGCATACTTGCCATGCGTGAGGGGCCGGACTTGAAGTATTTGAAGCAATTTTTCGCTTTGCAAATTTTTGTCGACCCTTTTTGGAATGGAAAGAACCGTCTTATACATGATCACAATTATCAATTCCAGTATTTGGTAAGTGCCCATCTCTTACACAGGCGCGGTTGCCTAGTCTAAAGCTCTTTTAAAATGGGTTTTAACATGTATCAGCTTTTTTTTTTCATGAGAACCAAATAAAAGTGAGACTTGGACTGAATTTGGTACAATTTTAAACCTTTCCAAACATACCCGATGGGATATAGATGATGAATACATGCCTCTAGTGTAGGATTTGATGACCAATAGACTTATATAATAACACTTGGTGCCGCATTACACTAGAATAAGTCCATGCACTTTGAATTCATATAGACCCTTGAAACTACTAGAATCTTCACTTGAAATTGAAGTGTTCAGATAACCTTTCTATACTTGCACGTGATCATGCATATCTTGATCACCAAGATAGCATTTGGGTACAAGCCATGCACACTGTTATAGGCATAAAAAACATTCCTTGATTGAACCATCCTATCTCAGTTTCCTAAAGCATATTAAATACCTTTTCCAAGTAAGAGTCGGTTTTAGGAGGTTTACAGCTACACGGTTTTCGAACTCCCACATATATATATATATATATGTATACACATCAGTGACCATGCAATCCTCAAATTGTGATAAGTTACACATAATCTTCACTGTGCGCCGGGTAAAATAATCTCTCTTTTCTTTTTTTTTTAATAATCTTATTTGCTTCTATAATGTAGAGGAGCACATTGATAAATATTTGCTGATTATTCTTCTCCTTTATTTTAAGATCAATTTGAAGCACCACTAGAGTCATGCAGTAAAGAGTACCAACTACACCACATTAAGCCAATCCCATACACTTTCATCAGGTCAGTTGGAGATTTTTTTTTTAAGTATATAATACAAACTATCAAGCCGTTTGTATATGTCTATCTACTGACGGAAATATTGACATGGATGCAATTTCTTTTTTTTTTTCTCAACTGTAAATTAATTTAGCTGTATGTGTCAGCAATGGAACTCTTTACAAGGGACTTTTCATAATACACCCAATTTATTTTGGACGTACCTTTTCTCCTAATTTGGTGCCAAAATATTATAACCTTGGTCCCCAAATATTGTGACCTTAAGAACTACTTTTGATCGAAAATCCATGTGGCTACCAACAAATATAATTTAATTGTTGGTGGTACAAAAATTACAACACACAGTGATGTACCAAATAAACCTATGAATATGGATTCCACATATTTTGCAGTTGATTTTTCTTTGCACGAATTTGGCACCCTTTTTTGCGAGAAATTTTGGCTCTGAAAGTGAAGGTGTTTTTTTTTTTTGAAGGCTACCTCATGCGAAAGTTTTTTTTTTTAACAGGTACTTCCTTCTCCGTAGCCAATCCAAGTCTTGCACCCTTTTCAGAAGCGAACTCAAACTTTGAAGATTTCAGTACACACCTTCTATTGGTAAATACCAAATTTTACTCTCCTTTTTTTTTTCTTTTTTTTCCTTTTTTTTTTTTTTGCAGGGATTCAAGGTAGCGCATTATTCAAGGTAGCGCATTATCCGGCATCTTCGAAGAATAGCTTTGGACTTGCTACCCCAGAGCTATTAATCCTCATGGGCAAACACTCCATTGTGACTCCGACCTTCGGGGAACAGCTTTGGAATTGCTACCCCAGAGCTATTAATCCTCATGGGCAAACACTCCATTGTGACTCCGACCTTCGGGGAACAGCTTTGGAATTGCTACCCCAGAGCTATAAATCCCCATCGACAAACATTCCATTGTGACTCCGAAGATCTATCTTACTTTACAACGTGCAATCTTTTATATGTCGCTTTACTTGCTTTTGCAATATATCTTTATTTATTCAATCTTCGCAACAGTTAATGTCTTTTTTTTTTCTTTAGATTGGTCATGGTTTTTTTCAAGGACTTTAGCTCATCCCGAAAACATTTCATGTCCATCGTGGATAACAAGGATGACGAAGAGCAAACAGGCTGTATATTTTATGTTCACACACCTTCAGCCGGGCCATTTTCACAAAAATGGCCAAAATTAGAGAGTTTTCCCAAATTAACAGAATGGTCGGTTGCAGATTCTTCCGGATCACCAGATTGTATTTTTCTGCAATCGCCCTTTCACTCAAATATCTCACGTGCAAAGTCATTCAAGACCTTGGGTCGCCGAATAGTTTCAGGAGATGTATATTGGGGCTGTACGTTGAAGCTTGGAGGTGAATTCAGATTCATCAAACGGTATTGGGAATGGACTGAATACATCCTTGGGAATTATTCAACGGTGCTTCAAACAGCCCATATATATAATGCCATTTTATGCCTCATTGTATACGTATGACCGGAATCCTGATATCATGAGAGCATTCTGTGAAGCTTGGTGTCCAGCCACTAACACACTTCACACATCCGCAGGCGAGTTGTCTATATCTCTATGGGATCTGCGACTAATAGGCGGTCTTCCTATAGTTGGTGAGATTTATGAGGAAATCATCCCGAGTGCTTTGGAATTAACTGGGATAGACAAAAAGGCAAATACCAGATATGTTCATTATAGCTACCTGTTCCTGTTCTCAGCTTACCATTTCTTGCGGAAAAGGAAGGGGAGGAATTCTCAAGTGTCAATCGCCGAATGGGTTGAATTTTGGTTTAGAGGAGACGAAAAACACAAATTTAATAAACCCCGAACTCGCAAGTTAAAAGTGTCATTCGTCCTAAGTCAACTCAGAATCCTACTGAAGACCTTGATGAGCCTCGAGCCAGGACACCGAAAGAGGATTCAGTTTTCGCAGATCTTAGGATTAGTAGTACTTTTCATGATAAGACATACTTAGCTGCATTTCTTTCTTGTTGGTTGTGTGTGTTCGTCCTCCCAACTAACAAAGGAAACATCATTCGTCCGGGAACTTTCAAAGTTGCAAGCTTCTTGGCCGGAGGCCGTACGTACAGCCTTGCTGTGCCTGTGTTGGCTAGTATGTATGATGGGTTGAATAGATTATCTAGATCTTCAGATCCCGGGCGGTCACATTCGCATTTGCCGGCCCTTTCATTACGTGTACGGATGGCTAGCTTTTTATTTCGGTACACACTACTTAATTCCTCATGAGACGCAAGGGGCTGTGCAAGGACCCAAAATGTCCAGATACTCAGGTGCAGGAGGCGCCAAATATTTTGATGAACGTGAGGCTCGAGAACTTATCCACAATGGTAACCAAGCAAAATGGTGCGAAATGATGCTCAACAACAGCAATGAGACATTTTATTGATGATGGAAATCTGTGTCTTCCACAACAGAGCTATTTCCTTAGCCTTCATTCGAGCTACTTGGTATTGCGTCAAGAAAGCTCTATCATCGTTGAACCTTATAGTCCCAATCGCTTTAGCAGACAATTTGGGTTTTGTCAAGACATACCAGGTAACTTAAAAGATGATGTTCGTTCTGCTACCTGGAGGCAAGCTCTTGAATATTGGCGCATATGCCTCGCAAAGGGTACCTTTTCCAACGTACTTTTACCTGCGCGTTGTGATGACCCAAATATCCACACTACTCAAACTTACCGAGAATGGTGGTCAACCAGGCATGGTGACTACTTAAGTAATGGGTTGGAGATTTTTATTGAGAGTACAAGGTCGTCTAAATCCAAGCGAAAGGATCATAAATCCCAAAAAAGCTCTGATTCGGAAGAGTTGCTAGATTTGGAAGATGATGGTGATGACAGTGATGGTGGCACTAGAGCTGCTAAAAACATAAGTATGCCACCCGTCCCACGTACTTCATCAATTCACCAGATTTCTGAAGGTACACCAAGCATGAAAAGATCTCACCCAGACCATCATCTTAGCATTGTGGAGGGAGAGCAAGTAGGGGCTCCTCAAAAGCATGATGAGGATCCTTACAAGCAGTCTGCTTATAAAAGAATAAATCTTCGGTGCTTCCAAGGATTTTCCTTCGCGATACTAACCTTGAAACCTTTTTTGATGGAGTTCCCAGCTCGTCGTGTGCAATCATAGGGACACATGAACAGGTAATGTCCTTTAACTCCCCTTTTTTTTTAACAACGTTTGTACTTGATTTCTTACCCCACACTTTTTGCCAGTTAGGAGAATGCGAACTGGTTATCGAGGAAGACAATGAAAAGGACGACGATGAAAAGACTTTGGAGGCTGATGCTTTTAGTTGTAGCAAAAACTCGGTAGTTGGGCCATTACACGATGACTCAGGAACCAAGACGCTTAAGAACACACCAGATATTACCTCCCAAGCTACGAAGGTTGATACATACCTTGGAGGTCGTACCATTATATCACAACCTAATGCCATTCCTACACGTTCATGTTCTACGTATCAACCTAGCAATATCGCTTCGTCTTTTGTCAAGAGGGCGATTAAAGGGTTAGGAGTTGACTTGCTAAAATTACTTAAGGAGGCCTCACTTAATCGTGTCTCTAAGGTGCATGAAGTTGCTTCATCCGTATACAAGAGCATTAGTAGTCTTAATGGTGACCCATACCCCTTAAAGACCATTGTAGATTCATATGTGGGCAGTGTAAATGCGTACTTAGAATTTAAAAAGCAGCTCACTGGGTGTGTATCCGCGCATGACATAGCAACCAAAAGGGTTAAGGCAACAAAGGACCTTGAATTTGTCAATTCCAACCTCATGACAGCAGAGCAGGATCAAAGTGATTTCGTTTCCGCTTTAGCTGATGTCAAGAAGAAAAGAATCAATCTTGAGGCGACATTACGTTCTCTGTTACAGGAAGAGTCGAATATGGAAGGAGACTTGAAGGTTAAGAATGTCGCAGTTGAAACAGCTAAGCGCCAGGTAGAAGCAGCGGAAAAGGTTCTACATGATGTAACTTTGATTCCAACGGTAACAACTGAAGATGCAGACATACTACAGAATTTGTGCAGACAGGTTGAGAGTCTTCAGTCGTCACTTGATTCTTCATGTTGGATGGATTGATATATATAGAGACCTCTCCATGTCCCTTTTTTTTTTTAGCTTTAGTGATCGGGAGAGAACTAATCCTAATTATACGCTTTAACGCGCATTTGTTAGTACCTTTTTATCCTGTTTTTGTATATTTTTACTCTGTTTTCTAGTTTCTGACAGGTTTTGGAAGAAATCAACTAAACCAGGCTAAACAGGGTGAAAAAGCATCAAGAAAGAAGCTGAAAAAACCAAGTCGCGCGCGCGGTCCGCTCGCGCAAAAATCAGATAATCGCTCGCGCGAGACCCCCAATAAATCGCTCGCGCGATCCGCACGCGCGAAGGACCAAAAGTCGCGCTCGCGCGATATGCCCAAAAATCATAGTTGCGTATTTCAGTGTACTGAAGACTCCTGTGCAAACGAGACTGCTAAACGACGTCCAGATTGTAAATTACATCAGTTTCAGTCCGTTTCGAGTTGTAAAGGCTTCCAAAACTTGTTGTAAATCTATATAAACTCTATTTTTACTTCAATTAGGAGGTTGGCAACTATTATACACATCCATATACAGCCATATACACACACTTTCAGCCTTTGAAGAGGGAGAAGCAAGGAGAAGAAGAAGAAGACCAAGGATCTCCATGGCCTCCTCCATCAACTACTTGCCGATCTCTACTCCTATGGCAGCTTAGATCATTGATCTAGGGTTTCAATGAAGCCCTAGATGAGTAATAGGGTTTTATTTATGTATTTCTTTTAGTTTTATTATGTATAGATGACAGTCACATGTTTAGAGGATTTTTATAAACAAATCGTACTTACATTGATTAAATCATTGCTTTCAGAATTTATTCTTGTCTTAGATCTATTTTGACTGTGATGTGCTCAACGATCTATTCTTGCTGTGCTTGTTTAGGTTGTTTACATGTGATGGTGCTTTATTGATTCGTGCTATCAAGTATCCGAATAGTCCATGCCTAGGTTAGACGGATTAGATCACAACCCTAGTTTAGTGTGAGATAATTCGTGCTACCCGAAGATGGATTATGTTGGTGCTTGAACCATGATTATCTTCTTGTCAGAGGAATTGGGCTTGTAGCTACAATTCCCCATATTCATCCAACGTAATAAGCTAAAGTAATTCATAAATATCCTTATTATGAAGCTAGTGGTGGATTTGTAATCCTAGGTTCCCTTAAACATTCATTAAAAACACTTTTAATTGCTTTCATAGTTTAGATTTATTTTTCTTGTTATTAGTTTAATTAAATCCAAATCAAAATCCGTTTTTCTTAATTAATTAGACTTAGGTTTTAAAATTAAGAGCTGTAGTAATCAATCTCTGTGGGTTCGACCTTTACTTCCACACTGCAAATCTTTTGAAAAGTAAAGAATACTTTTTATATCTTGATATTGACAACATCAATTTTTGGCGCCGTTGCCGGGGATTGTATTACTACTCTTAGTTTTATAATCGTAGTTTAGTTAATTCGTAAATATTAGATTAGTTTTTATTTTTCTTATTTTCTGTTTTTGTTTTTAGTTACTAACTTGTTCTTTTATTTTGTAGTCAACGTTTCCGAGTGGAGCAGCTAATTACATCAAAGGAGCTTACGCAAATAAAAATATAAATAAAATAAAATAAATTGCTTCTTGTGGAATTCGCTTTAAACCACTGTAAGTCAGGGCGCTGTGACGCACTATTTGCATTAGTTTAGGGTTAATTGCACTGCATTAGCTAGGAAACCCGGGGCGCTGGGCTTGACGCGGTCATTGCATTACAGGATAATATTCATGCATCATAGTAGTACTGTGTGCTTGATTGTCGTCTTACTTGCGTGATTGCTATTTGTTTATTTTGTTTAGTTAGTCTTTGTTTTTAGTTTCTTTTATTTTGTTTTAGTTTATGTTGGGTACACGTTCAAATAAACCAGATTTAAAATCTTTCGATCTTGAACTTGAACGTACCTTAAGAACTAGTAAGTCCACAACCCAAGCTTCTAGAGCTAGGTTGCAAGACGACGAATCAACTCCGATTCCGTCGTCGTTGTTTGAGGCCGAAATTCAAAGTACCCGTGAACGGTTAAGGAGAGCTCGAACTTTTAAAATCGAACCGATTAAAATGGCTGACAGTGGAAATAACAACAACAATCAAAACGATGATGCTAATATGAATAATCTTAATATACCGCCACCTCCTCCACTTATAAATTATTTTATTCCTACTACTTACACGCCACAAGCCGGTATCGAATTACCGGAGGCGACGGCATCTCATTTTGAGATAAAGTCGTCTACAATCTCGCTACTACCTTCCTTCCATGGCCGTCTAAATGAAGACCCTTACCAACACTTAGGGGATTTTCAGGGTATATGCTCTACTTTGAAAATACAACACCTAAATAATGATGAATTAAAATTGCGGCTCTTCCCATTCTCTTTAAGAGACAAAGCTAAATATTGGCTTCAATCTTTGGAGCCAAACACAATAAAAACATGGGAAGCCTTACACACCGCCTTTTTACAAAAGTTTTTCCCTATTATGCGTACAAATAAGATAAGAAAAGATATAACTAATTTTGTGATGCAAGATGGGGAGACTCTTTATGACACGTGGGAAAAATTTAAAGAATTATTACGTTCGTGTCCACATCATCAGGTTCCCAAGTGGCAATTGGTTCAAGTCTTCTACGAGGGGCTTATTCCCTCTATTAGGAATACCGTCGATGCGGTTTGTGCGGGAACTTTCCTCCACAAAAGCGCCGACGAGGCCTGGAAAATTTTTAAAACGTTAAGCGAGAATTCGATGCATCAGGCTGTGTCGGTACGTTCTGAGGGATACCTTCAACCTAAGCGAGAGGTGACAGTTGAGTCAAGTCAATCAATTCAAATACAAGAATTAAATAGAAAACTTGACCGACTGATGCAAATGAACAAACCGTCTAATCCATCCTCTTTAGAAGTATGTGCATTATGTTCTGAACCGTCCCATAATATCTTTGCATGTCCTTCTGCATCTCAATATCCGGAATTTGTTGAACAACACGTTAATTCTATGCAACAATTCCCACAAAATAATTATAATCCTAGGTCGACTAATTTTCCAAATACATACCGACCCCAATACCAACAAGGTCAATACCAACCACCTCCTCCACCTCCACGCAATAATGCCTTTGAGGAGAAGGTGTTGGCCTCACTTGAAAACTTTGGTTCGGTGGTTCAGTTAGTACACTCTCACACACAATCCATCGCAAAACTGGAGTCCCAAGTAGGGCAAATTGTTAATACATTAAACTGTTTAACTGAGAGTAAGTTGCCGAGTCAACCTACTCAGCAACCTAAAGGGCAATACGCAGTGGGTAGTACGAGTGAGAGCGTGAACGCTGTTTCGACTAGGACGACTATCCGAGATGAGGAAGTTGTTGTAATTCCGGATGAGAGTGAGAAAGATGGGAAAATTAACTTAAATGTGAATAAGGAGGGTGAGGGAACGAGTAGAATTCAAAAAGATAAAGGACCAGCCCCAACAAACTATATTCCAAGAATGTCATATCCACCAAACGTTGAGGGACCGTCACATTCGCCTAAGAAAGGGTCTAAGGTTGAGGATATACTCGAGGTGTTTAAACAAGTTAAAATAAATATTCCTTTCCTCGATGCTATTAAACAGATTCCCGCTTATGCTAAATGTTTAAAAGACCTTTGTACTCAAAAACGCAAAATACGGAGTCATACTCCTAAAAAGGTCTTTCTCACGGAAAAAGTAAGCTCTATATTTCAACACGCTCCTCCAAAATATAAAGATCCAGGTACGCCTACGATTTCATGTGTCATAGGTGACACTATCATTCATAGGGCTCTCCTTGACTTAGGAGCTAGTGTTAATCTCATACCTTATCACGTCTATAAACAACTAGGACTAGGTGAACTGAAACCTACGGCCGCTACCATACAATTAGCGGATCGTTCTATTAAAATACCTAGAGGAATCGTCGAGGACGTCTTGGTTAAAGTTGATAAATGCTATTATCCTGTCGACTTCATGGTCCTTGACACTGAACCCGTGCTAGATGTTAGGAAACATACTCCTGTCATCTTAGGCCGTCCATTCTTAGCAACCGCTAACGCACGCGTTAACTGTCGGACGGGGGTAATGAAAGTGTCATTTGGGAACATGAATTTAAAATTGAACGTTTTTAACGCTATGGATCAACCTCTTAAAAATGACGATTCCCTAAGTGAGGTGGAAGGTGAGGTAACACGGAATATCGAGCCTACTAAAGAAATAAATGTGAGTGGGGAAAACAATATAGCGGATGATGATGAGTGGATGAATCCTAATCCCGTGGACCCTAATGCGGAATCTACTCGGAAGGTAAGAAATCGATTCGAACATACTGACAAACCGTCAATTGAATTAATTCAAAGCGATGTTATTTCTGCTTACCATCGAGCTCTGCCTGACATCCTTAGGGGTACACAGTCTGATTTTCAACCTCCATGAGTCTTATGCTAGAAAGGTCTAGCTAAAGACGTAAAAGTTAGCGCTTCTTGGGAGGCAACCCAAGCTTTATTTCATTCGTTTTTCTTATTTTTGGACATTTTTGGGTCTGTTTGTGTCTGTTTTGGACATTCTGGATAGGTTTGGGGGTTAGAATTAATGTATTTTAATAATATACACATAATTTTAGTTACAAAATGGAAAACACCAAACTCGCGCGCGCGGCCCGCTCGCGCGAGACGTCGCTCGCGCGGCCCGCTGGCGCGAGTTTGCCCCTTAACGTTTTTCTTTGTTTTTCTTTTTATGATGCCTCAGCAGTTACTCGCGCCTGATATCGCGGGCGCGAGGTACCTCGCTGGCGCGACTCCATAAAAAAAAAAAAAAAAAAAAAAAAACTGGGATTTCGCGCGCGCGACCTCCGCTCGCGCGAGTCCCCCTTTTTCCTGTTTTTCTCTTTTGTTTTCTATATCTTTCCCCCTACCTATTTTCTTTGTGTTTCTTTTCTGTTTCTGTTTATTTGGTTCAGTTTAGTTCAAGATTAGTCGTTGTTTTCCTTATTACATTTATACTTTTTCGTTTTATTTCTTTTCCTTTTGCTAGTTTAGTTTAGTTTAACTTGGTTTTTAGATTTCTATGTTATATTTTGGTTTAATTTACTTTTCATATTCTTTTGTTAGTTTCTTTTCGTTTATCTAGAAGTAACAGGTAACATTGAATTTTATTGCCATATTCCTTTGTGTTCACCTGTTCTATGCTTGTCAAGATCGAGGTACTATCGTTCCTTCCTTATGTACTCTCCTTTCTTTCGTTTTATTGTTTCATTGGGGACAATGAAAGGTTTAGGTTTGGGGGTATACACCATTAGTTTATGCAAAATTTTAAAAATTTTTCAATCAGTGTGTTTAAATAAACGATGATTACCGATGTTTTTGCAAGATTAATTCGATACTTCGTGTTCAATAACTTTGAATTGTTATAGAATGATAAACAAGGAAATATGTGATTAAACATTTAATACAGTTATGTTGTAACGTTTTAAGTTATGTATTGTTTGAATCGTAGTTTTATATCATAGATTTGCACAAAAACTTATGCACTGCACGTAGTTGCTTGGATACATGTTGGTTGTGAACTAAAATATGATTCGGATTTCTAGATAACACATGGTGGAGACTAGACCCTGTGAGCTTTAGAGCCTATCTTTTCTATTTAGAAGGTTATAAATACATCTTGTGTTTGTCGAATTTCATTGAAATAGCGCATCTACTTGTTGTTTAGTCTCATTATTCTTGTTTTGGTTGATAGTCAAGTTAAAATATTTGTTACCATGCTAAATAATCTTCCGTCGTAAATATTGAAGAACCGTATTACCCTAGGAAATGATTTTAGGCCTTCTTTGTTTACTGCCGGCCGATAAAAGATAAAATTTCCTTAGTTCGCCCTTTTGAGCCATTAAAATGTCATTTCTTTCTTAAATTACCATTATCCTTGTTTTTGCTCCAATTTGGCCAACTTGGAGTTCACTTCTGAAAGATTGATCACCTTTTAGTGGTGTTAAGGCGATGTGTGATTGAGAAGAAGAAGAAAATAAGATGATATTTGGGGTGGTTGCCTTGTTATGTATTGAATATTCGTGTCAAAAGCAAGAAAAGAAAAAGGAAAAGAAAAAAATAAAGAAGAGGAAGGTTGAAAAAAAAATGATGAAAGAAAAGAAGAAAAAAAATGAAAAGGAATGAAGGGAAAGAAAAGATGAAAGTTGGTAGAGAAGAAGAATGAAAGAAATCGAACATGCCTTACAATGCCATTCTAAACCTACCCAATTAATCCGTTCTATCATTTTTCATTATCTGAGCCACATTACAACCTTTGAAAAGTCCTATTTGATCCTAGAAGAACATGGTTTTGATATGTAAATGATGGGAGGGGATTAAAACATGGTAATGATTAATTTCTCTTGATTGTTGGCATCCTATCCATGAGACTATAGTTCTTTTGTGTCATGCGTCTTTTTCGAGTCATATGTGAGCATTTCTCGTTTTGAAAATATATTTCCTTTGCTCCCATATATTAGAAAAAATTACACCTGTTTCTGAGTGTTTTTATTTTAGAGTGTAATTCATTGTGAGATTCGTAGTCGAGACATAGTTAGATGGTTATCCGGGTTTTATTCCAAGTTCATGACAAACGCGTGTTCATTTGACTACCATATCACACACGTGCGATTGTATGAGAAACTCTATTGATTTATACGATGCATGTGCTTGAGATTGTTTTTCATGATGTATGTAGACGTTTGATTCTGTTCTTTTTGTTCGTTATTCTATTTCAAATCTTTGTTGTATAATAAGGAGTGTTGAATATTATGTTCTTTGTTTTTAATAAAAGTTTTTAAATTAATAAGTTAATAAAGATGGTTGTGGGTAACTTGTTGACGAGAACCCTCACGAGACTTCACTCGTCCGACTAGGGGCACCTAGGGGTTTAAAAGGCTTGTTGCATAGGCTAAATGCAATCGTGATCCATACGAAAATGGAATAGATTTTTATTAGTAGTTTTTATTTTAGTTTTGCTCGAGGACTAGCAAAATGTAGGTTTGGGGGTGTGATCGAGAGAGAACTAATCCTAATTATACGCTTTAACGCGCATTTGTTAGTACCTTTTTATCCTGTTTTTGTATATTTTTACTCTGTTTTCTAGTTTCTGACAGGTTTTGGAAGAAATCAACTAAACCAGGCTAAACAGGGTGAAAAAGCATCAAGAAAGAAGCTGAAAAAACCAAGTCGCGCGCGCGGTCCGCTCGCGCGAAAATCAGATAATCGCTCGCGCGATCCGCTCGCGCGAGACCCCCAATAAATCGCTCGCGCGATCCGCGCGCGCGAAGGACCAAAAGTCGCGCTCGCGCGACCCGCTCGCGCGATATGCCCAAAAATCATAGTTGCGTATTTCAGTGTACTGAAGACTCCTGTGCAAACGAGACTGCTAAACGACGTCCAGATTGTAAATTACATCAGTTTCAGTCCGTTTCGAGTTGTAAAGGCTTCCAAAACTTGTTGTAAATCTATATAAACTCTATTTTTACTTCAATTAGGAGGTTGGCAACTATTATACACATCCATATACAGCCATATACACACACTTCCAGCCTTTGAAGAGGGAGAAGCAAGGAGAAGAAGAAGAAGACCAAGGATCTCCATGGCCTCCTCCATCAACTACTTGCCGATCTCTACTCCTATGGCAGCTTAGATCATTGATCTAGGGTTTCAATGAAGCCCTAGATGAGTAATAGGGTTTTATTTATGTATTTCTTTTAGTTTTATTATGTATAGATGACAGTCACATGTTTAGAGGATTTTTATAAACAAATCGTACTTACATTGATTAAATCATTGCTTTCAGAATTTATTCTTGTCTTAGATCTATTTTGATTGTGATGTGCTCAACGATCTATTCTTGTTGTGCTTGTTTAGGTTGTTTACATGTGATGGTGCTTTATTGATTCGTGCTATCAAGTATCCGAATAGTCCATGCCTAGGTTAGACGGATTAGATCATAACCCTAGTTTAGTGTGAGATAATTCGTGCTACCCGAAGATGGATTATGTTGGTGCTTGAACCATGATTATCTTCTTGTCAGAGGAATTGGGCTTGTAGCTACAATTCCCCATATTCATCCAACGTAATAAGCTAAAGTAATTCATAAATATCCTTATTATGAAGCTAGTGGTGGATTTGTAATCCTAGGTTCCCTTAAACATTCATTAAAAACACTTTTAATTGCTTTCATAGTTTAGATTTATTTTTCTTGTTATTAGTTTAATTAAATCCAAATCAAAATCCGTTTTTCTTAATTAATTAGACTTAGGTTTTAAAATTAAGAGTTGTAGTAATCAATCTCTGTGGGTTCGACCTTTACTTCCACACTGCAAATCTTTTGAAAAGTAAAGAATACTTTTTATATCTTGATATTGACAACATCATTTAGCAGCTTAGTAATTTATTCAGATGACATTATTACTAACTTTCTTCCAATAATAAATGACATCCTTTTTCCTTTCTGATATGCTCATTCATATTGTTCATTTACAGTTTGCCTCTTCATGAGGCAACAATATTGCATGCCCTGTTGTGATTGTTATTGCATCTCATCAAATTAACCACGCATTCTATCAATAGTGATCTGCATGTGCCTATTCATTAATGTTGACTAAACTTGAAATTTCAAGTTGCCTACGTACCCTAAGAAAGGGATCAAGTCATTACGTAGTTCAAAGCATTTATTTCCAAAAGACAGAAATTTTTTTTTTGATGTGCCGTACACAGTTTATACTCGTGCGGGCCAGGAGTGCAGTGTGCTTTTATGGATAGTATCTTTTTAGGAACTTCCCATTGATTGGACCTACACGTAATCCATCTTCGTCAACAATCTTGTAGGCACCGCTGGTGTAGACTTCACGCACGACATAAGGACCGTCCCACTTTGACGTAAACTTGTTGCCAGTGCGATGACTAAGTATAATGGGTCTTCTAACCGCTAATACCAAGTCTCCAACTTGAAAGGACCGATGTCGTACTCTCTTGTTAAAAGCTTTGCAGAGTCGTGTTTGATAGCATTCCATTCTTTGTTGCGCTTCGAGTCTCTTTTCATCCAACGCTTCTAGTTCTTCGAGACGCAAACGTGCATTTTCTTCATTTATTAGGCCCTCTTGTAATGCAATTCTCAACGATGGGATCTGTTGCTCTAGTGGCAAAACGGCCTCAACACCGTAAACAAGTGCATATGGAGTGGCTTGTGTAGATGTTCTATGAGTTGTGCGATATGCCCATAATGCCTCGCCAATCCTCTCGTGCCAATCTTTCTTTGACTTGGCCACCACTTTCTTAAGCAAGTTGCATAGGGTTTTGTTTAACGCCTCTGCAAGACCATTGGCTGGAGCGTTGTACATGGAAGAGTTCCGCTGTTTGAAACTGAACTCCTCACATAACTCATCCATGAGAGAATTGTAGAAGGGTTTGCCATTGTCGGTAATGATGTATCTAGGGACGCCATACCGAAAGATGATATTAGTCTTGATGAAATCAACAACAGTTTCCTTCTTCACTTCTCTGAGTGGGACAACTTCAGCCCACTTTGAGAAATAGTCAGTTGCCGCCAAAATGTACAAGTGACCTCTAGAAGACTTTGTTAGAGGTCCAACTACATCAAGTCCCCATGCTTCAAATGGTCAAGAAGATACAGTAGGGTGTAATGGTTCTGGAGGTTGATGGATAAAGTTTGCATAAAACTGACAAGCTTGACATCTTTTCGCATATTCCATGCAATCTTTCACCATGGTAGGCCAATAATAACCCATTCTTTTTACACGAAAGTGAAGTTTTGGTCCAAACTGACGGGCCCTACATATTCCAGAATGCGTTTCCTCCATAGCTTGAGTTGTTTCAACTTCTCCAAGGCAGCGTAGAAATAGTCCTTCAAAAGAGCGTCAAAATAAGGTATCTTTGTAGTATATGAACTGTGGAGCTCGCCGCTTTATTCCAGCCTTGTGACGTAAGTCCTCTGGAAGTTTTCCATGCTCCAAGTAGTCGATAAGAGGTCTCCGCCAATCGTCTGCTTCAATGGCTAAAACTGAGATTAGGTTGACCTCCTCTAACATGCAATCGAGGAAGTGGGGTAACACCCACCGTTGGCACACATGGATGTCAATCTTTTCATCTTCCAATAATGCTAGCGTTGTAGCCAGGTTTGCCAAGGCATCTGCCAGTCGATTATCCTTTCTAGGAACATGTTCCAACACGACATTATCAAACTTTTCCAAAAGATGGGAAGCATATCGAAAGTATGGCACCAAGTCATCTTTTCTAACTTTGTAGTCTTTGAGAAGCTGGTTGACAACTAACTTTGAATCACCATAAATCTCTAAGTCAGGAATTTTTATTTCTACTGCCATTTCCAGGCCAATGATTAAAGCTTGATACTCGGCAACGTTGTTAGAGCACCTTTCACCGAGTGTAAAAGCATATGTAAAATTTTGCCTTTGTGGTGAAACCAAGACTACGCCTGCCCCCGCTCCATCAAACCATGATGCTCCATCAAAAAACATCATCCATGGGGGAAGTATATCAATGAATTGTACATCTTCATCAGGAAAAACTTCTGAGATTTCCCAATCAGCTGGGATTGGGTGATCAGCCAAGAAGTCTACTATAACTTGTCCTTTGACGGCCTTTCGAGGGACGTAAATGATTTCAAATTCATTGAATAAGATTGACCATCGTGCAAGTTGTCCTGAAAGAACTGGTTGGACATGACGTACTTTATAGGATCGGCTCTTGCCACTAAGTGAACTGTGTGAGCTAAAAAGTAATGTCTTAACTTCTGTGATGCAAAGACCAATGCTAGACATGTCTTTTCAATAGGAGAATACTTTAGCTCTGTCACAGTCAAGCGACGACTCAAGTAGTATAATGCTTTTTCCTTACACTCTTCATTCTCTTGCGCAAGGAGAGCCCCAAGTGATTCTTCCTGCGCAGCAATATAAAGTACAAGCGGCTTTCCTACTATGGGAGCTCCTAACACTGGAGGATTAAGCAAGTACCTCTTTATGTTATCTAAAGCATTCTGACAAGCTTGATCCCATATGAAAGGTACGCCCTTCTTCATAAGACGACTGAAAGGTTGGCATCGTCCGGCTAAATTTGAAATGAATCTGCGAATAAAAGCGAGTGGACCTTGTAAGCTTCGTAATTCATGTAAATTCTTAGGTGGTGACATTTTTTTAATAGCATCAATTTTGGCTGGATCAACTTCAATGCCACGATGTCGAACAATGTAGCCCAAGAATTTTCCTGAAGTAACGCCGAAAGCACACTTAAGGGGATTCATTTTAAGTTGATATTTTCTCAACCTATTGAACACCATACGTAGATCATGAAGATGGTCTTTCCTATTCTTGCTTTTGACTACCAAGTCATCAATGTAGCACTCCACATTTTTATGGAGTACGCCGTCAAAGATCTTTTGCATTGCACGTTGGTAAGTAACCCCTGCATTCTTAAGACCAAATGGCATAACTTTGTAACAATAAATGCCTTTTGGGGTCCGAAAAGCAGTCAACTCTTCATCTATAGGGGTCATCCGTATTTGATTATAACCTGAGAAACCGTCCATGAAGGAAAGAGCTTCATGTCCTATAGTTGCATCGACTGTCAATTCAGCAATAGGAATAGGAAAGTCATCTTTAGGACAAGCATTGTTTAGGTCGCGAAAGTCGACACAAATGTGTATCTGTCCATTCTTCTTTTTCACCGGGACTATACTTGAGATCCAAGTGGGGTACTTTACTTCTCGAACAAACCCTGCTTCAATCAACTTATTGATTTCTTCTTCTATTTTTGGAACAAGCTCTGGTCTAAAGAAACGTTGAGCTTGTTTGACTGGCCGTGCTCCATGTTTGATTGCAAGGTTATGTACTGCAATTTTGGGGTCTAGACCTGGCATTTCTTTGTATGTCCAAGCAAACACATCCTTATATTCAAACAGTAATTCAAAATATTTTTTTTCTTCTGAAGGCTCCAATAGTGTGCTGACTAAGATTGGTCTAGGTTCTTCTATTGTCCCTAAATTCAGCTCCTTAAGCTCGTCGAGAGTAGGTTGCTCCCCGTCTTCGAGTGTTGAGGGTGCTTCATTAACATCATCCCGGATGGAGTCGTCATCGCATGCCTCTTCGAATGTAATATGATAAGATGATATATAAGCTACTTCTTCCTTGTCAGCTTCTTGGTTCCCAAGGTCATCTTGGTTTGTCAACACGATAGTTCGCCGTTTAGCTTTCAACACATCATCCACACTTACATCTAGCTCGGTAGTGCGTTTCATGCGAGAGGGAATCAAACTCCGAGTTTCAATATCTTCCTTTCTTTCAATTTTGATCCTTTCAGGAACGTCATTGTTACGTCTCCTTGTAGGCAAGCAATTTGTTTTGGTGATTCGAGAGGAGACTGAATTCCGTAATTGAGGGGTTTGATTTTCCTCCATTTGATTGGAAGTACCCAGCCTATTAAAAGCAGAAGTACGAGGCATGAGTCTCGCTCGAGGGAATGAACGATTTTCATTAGGTACACGATCACCTAACCTATCGAAGACGGAAGTATGTGAAGATGATGTTCCAATGCGGTCAAACACCGAAACATGAGAAGTACGTTGCGAATTTTTCTCGTCATTAATTTCTTCTACCGTAATGTACTGGGCATTTACTTTCTTGCTTTTCCCTCTAACTGGAATACGAATAGGTTCATCAGGAGTAAATCCTAGACCAGTTTTGGGCAAGGTAATCATGTGTCCTTGTTGCCTCAGTTTATTTTGAGTTTCGGTGAGACCATGCACTTTATCTCCTGTAGATTGAGGGTTAAGGACTCCAAGGGGCGTAGGATTCGAGAAATCATAACCCGACTTTGCCATTAACTTATATTCTTTTGGATCAAACCCTTCAAATTATTCTTTTGTCAGGGAGTGTTCCATGTTCTATCGCTATTCCAGATGGTTTAACAAACCCTTTTAAAGGAGTTTTCAATGAATCATCTCGTTCAACCTTGGTAAGCGGAATGGTTAAACTTTCTTTTATAAAGTGTATATCTTCTGGCTTTGCTCCTATGAGAGATTTTCTTTCTGATTTCTCATCTTTAGAGAATTCAATGAAAGGTGACTCTCCTTCTTTGCGGCAAGACAATGACACATACTTGAAAATCGGTGATGAGGTCTTGACACTCACCGATGATTCCAGCTTTTGAGGCAGAACAACCTTTGAAAGATCATCACTCTCGTTTGCAGTAATGTCAGTGAGAGGAACTTCTACCTGTTTATTTTTTTTGTGCTCGCCATTTCCTTTTAAAGAAGTTTTTATGGAAAGAGCCTCTGATGGTGCATTAGTATCAGTATCGATGTAAAACTTTGCATCAGCAAAGTAAGCTTCAGCCTCAGTGAATGGCTTCATATCTCCTATCACTGTCTTTACGCCACCTTTATTGAACTTCAAGCACTGATGAAGAGTCGATGGGATGATTCTGTTCCAATGGGTCCAAGGTCGGCCCAGTAACAGGTTATATGATGTCTTCGCATCAATCACGTGAAATAAAGTGTCTGTCTTTAATTCTCCAACTGTGAGAGCGACACGAATCATTCCAATTGCTCGTTGGCCTCCTTGGTTAAATCCTTGTATGACAAGACGTCTAGAAGATAGTTCGTCGATCGTTATACCAAGGCGTTTCATGATGAATTTTGGCATGATATTTACCACTGATCCTCCATCAATGAGAATGCGATTAACCTTTTGTTCTCTTATGAAACCTGAAACAAAAAGTGGTCAATTATGAAGTTTTGACCCTAATTGCAGGTCCTCATCAGTGAAAGTAATTGCTGCACAGCAAGACCCACAAGAGCTCGAACTAACACTATCGTCGCAAAGTTTACTAATAACGGCAGCATGTTTGTTTGGTTCTTGTAGCACTTGAACTAGCGCAGACCGCACCTGTTGTGGAAATTATGAGGCCTCGTGAAGACTAAACCTTGCTGGTAAACCTTGAAGTGCCTTTGACACTTCAACTTGTTCATTTGCTTGCGCAACGTCGATACTAGAAGTTTGCATCTGCTCATTTTCGGAATCATCTTCAGTATCGGCTTCTTGAGCAGAAATTGCGTAAGTTGTCACAACGAGGTTATCATTGAAATAACCCTTAGGAAAATATTCCCCTAAAGTAGCCAAACTTGGCGGCTGCTGTAACACATCATTAAACATGTATCTCACGTTTTACCCATTGCTTATTGTTATTCTTCTCGGAACGCCAAAAGGTATTTCTCTTTTGAAGCACTCTATTTGCATTAACAGTGGGTTGTAAGAGTACTCGTTGCTTTCGCGCCTTTCTCCTTGTAACAAGGGTCCATCCTTCATCGTCTTCTTTTGATGATTCTTTATGAAAGACAGGACAGTTCAGCTGGCATTCTGGTAACAGTTGAATTTGCACTGGCTCAAAAGATCCGAACTGGATTGACTTGACACCTGCCCCCGGTGCAAAGGATGACGATCGCTTTTGAGAAGATTGCCCATGTGCGTTATTTGGAGGCTGAGAAACGGCAGTGGCATGATTTGACGCTGCTACTTCTTCTGTGTCCAACAGGATTTTGCCTTCTTTAGCCAAATTCATGATAACCTCCTTGAGAATAAAGCACTTTTCAATGGGATGACCGATAATGCGATGATATTTGCAATATTTTGGGTCATTCACACGTCCCATCTCATTAGGTCGTTTGCATTCTGGGAGTTGAATCACCTTCTTCTCGAGCAAGTACTCCAATATGCCTGGTACGTCAGCATCTGGAAAAGGGTACTCCTTTTCCTGTAACTCTTTTAGCGTTGATCGTTGCTTCCGACTTTCACGGGGTTGGTCTTGTTTTGTGACTGCTTCCATTTTATCCTTTGAGGGGATCTTTACGGGAACAGTATTCACTACCATAAACCCTTTTGCTGTGGTCTTGCCCGTCTTGTCACTCTTCTTCACTTCTTTCACATCCTTATGTTGTTCTAAAATGGGAGGATTCTTGCCACCATGATTAGCAATGCTAATTTCCATGTCATGCGCACGTGTCGCCAGTTCTTCAAAGGTACATGGTTTTATACCTTGGAGAATATAAAGAAGGCCCCAGTGCATACCTTGCATACACATCTCGACGGCAAACACTTCAGTGAGTAGGTCTTTACAGTCTAGACTAAGTGACCGCCATCAATTGATAAAGTCCACCACGGGTTCGTCTTTCCATTGCTTGGTACTGGTGAGCTCGATCATGCTGACCGTGCGACGAGTGCTGTAAAAGCGATTCAGAAATTCTCGCTCCATCTGTTCCCAACTATCAATTGATTGTGACTCCAAGTCGGTGTACCAATCAAAAGCATTGCCTTTAAGGGTGCGGACAAACTGCTTAACGAGAAGATCCCCTTCAGTTCCAGCGTTGTTGCATGTTTCAACAAAGTGGGCGACATGTTGCTTAGGGTTTTCCTTTCCATCGAACTGTTAGAACTTAGGCGGTTGGTACCCCGCAGGCATCCTCATGTCGTCAATCCTTTTCATGTAAGGCTTTGAATACATGAGATTACTTTGAGGAGCACCGCCATATTGTGCTCTTATTGTATTTGTTATCATATCATGGAGCTGTTGGACAGATAACGCACCAACGGATGTTGAGGTAGCAATTTGCTCTCCCTCTGGTTTAGTAGGCGGCACCTGTTGGTCATTAGTTGTGGATGTAATTGGAGGTGTAAATCCAGGAGGGTGTTTCAGGCTTTGGCTTGACTCCCCTATTCATCAAAGAAGCTATTTGTAAGTCTTTTTCTTCAACAGTCTTCATAAGTTGTTCAATTGCACGAGCCATTGTAGCTAGTTGCTCTTCGATTGAAGTTGTATTGGTCAGCATGACCGGCATCTCCATTGTGTAGGAAGACGTATTAGAGTTTGTGCGCTTTGGGGAAGTAGACTTTTTCAGGCTACTTGGAGATGACCCTGAGGACGAATCTGAGTCTGATTCAGCATCTGAGACCGAGCGAGATGAACATGCTGACAAGTTCTTCGCGTTATCATCCTTTGTAACAACTGGAAATTTCTTGGGCTGCAACATGTCATCCGTTTTTGTCCCTATAGGATCAGTGTTGACAACCGCGCGGGCCTTCACTTGTGCTAATTTCACCGAAGTGACTTGACCACCAGCTGAGGTAGCAACTTTTGTTTTGCTACGGGTGAATGGCCCTGAGGAGACGCTATCGGTGTTCTTCGCAGAGGAGTTACTATTGCTACTTGCAGTAACAACGTTCTTGCCACTATTCTTGGTATCTTTGGGAAGTTGAACCTTCTTAGATGCCATTGAATGTTGCTAGAGTAGGATTTTGATACTTTGATGTAGGAGAAAGAGATGAAAGGCAGAGATGTCCCACCGGGCGTGCCAGAAATTTGTACGCAACAAATTTCAAGTATAGAAATAACGAGAAAATTGAGGAACAAATGTGATTTTATTGATTTCAGAAAATATGAGTACAATCTCTGTATAATTCTTTTACAATGAAAAGAAAATTCCTTTGATTTGATCTCCTTGATTGTTCACGATTCAAGGGCTTCTGTAGCTTGTTCTTGAACCGTAGATTTGTCCTTCAAATCTTCACGCTGGATGAAGTGCTTGTAGGAAAGCTTGAACGAGGGCCGGGGCTTGATCTCGAACAAACGAACGATTAATCTTCCTTCAACTTCTTGAAGAACGGATTAAACAAAAATTTGATTTAAATCTGAAGAACAACAAACTGTATGTATGTTTGCTCTTCAGAAAGGCTTGGAGTTACTTGAATGTAAGAGAGAGCTCTCAAATTTTTTATGGAGAAATCTCAACTTGTTGAAAGATTCAAAGGTCTAAAGGTTCCTTCTACATGAATAGAGACCTCTATTTATAGGCTTAGGGTGTAGAGTTTTGATTTGAGACTCAACACACCTGAACCGTTGATTTGACGTCCTCCCTTGAGATTCTGACATGTGTCACCACTTTAGAGACTATTATATGGTTGTATATGACACATATCACAAATAAATTGGTCCATTTATATTTTGTGAGTCCCATATTTGAGATAATTTAATCTCTTAACTTTGACTAATTATAATAATTAAATTTAATTAATTATTAATTAATCAATCGCTAATTAAATAATTACCAAAATTTTAATGTCTACAGTAGCTTTAATCAAATAGATTTTAGAATTTTCGGAACCGCTTGAGTTTTTTTTTTTTAAATAGAAATGTGGTGGTTTGGTTTTAAAAATATAAATGGCGATTTATTACAAATGTTTTAATCATGTTTTTAAGAACATCTATTTTCATTAAAAAGTTTTAATAGGATGGGCTTCGTGGTGTTCACTCCGATAGTTGGGCAGTCGAATAGTAGTCTAGATTTAGTTCTATGATGATTATTTGGCTTTCCAAAAATTGGGGTATGACACATTTGACGAGTATGTTCGGCTGGAAAAACTTCCTCCTCGGACGTTTCATCTACTAACTGATAGAAAACTAGAGGGGGTTAGAATGAGAATAAGAAGAATCGGTTATATCAGATGGGATGGTCAGAAGAAGTACCTAAGTAGATGTGGCAACTTTCTTTTTTTTTAGCTGGCCCCTGACCCGTTGCCTTTTTGGAAGCTGGTCTCTTTGATGTTTATTTTCTGCAGACGGCAACAGGGACAGCAGTAGGTTCATCGGCCTTCGTGGCCGATGACTCAGTGAATTAAAGAAGTACCTCAGAAGCGGCACTCTTGAATATCTGAGTTTTTCGATCAGACCACCACTTCTCAAACTCTTCAGAAACAACCGGTCGGGATAAGAATGGCTTGAAGGTGAATGCTGCTTACAATCTATCCGATTGTTCTTTTATTTTCTTCACTTTCTCATCGTTCATGATAAGAACCCGCTCTACCCAGTCCACATTCACAATAATGGCCGGCGGAATAGGTACTAACTAGGACAACACGAACTAACGGGCATAAAGGGGAGCGAAGTAATATTTTGCCCCATACTTGTTGTTGCTCTGAGGGATGCTCGGGCTGAAGATAATGTCTCTAGCCACCAATTAGCTAGAGAAGGCCTTGTTATAAGTGATTTGGGTGACAGGGCCCCAGTTGGCAGGGTTGTTGGAAAGTTGAAGGAATGAGCGAAATTGAAGAGAGAAAAATGGAATAAAGAGAGGGAGAGCCCGAGTAGAGCGTCCTTCATAGAAGAAGGTAAAACATTCCTCAAAAGTGTGAGAGAAAGGAACAACGTCCATATAATGGACAACAAAAATGGGAATATCAGCCATGTGACGAGCAGCGGGCTAAAATTTTGGGAAGTATGAGTACAGCCCAGAGCTGGAGTATCCAGATCGGGCTTCCGCCAAAACTAAAGCCCAAATGAACAAAGTCCGTCACACCTCGGACTAGGTGTCCCCAGATAAGAGTGGCTAAAGCCAAAGGTTTGCCAAATGTCAAGGCTAGGGCTAGAGTGGTGTACTCTTTCGTAATGGCCTGACTAGCCGATCAGAAAAGATACTTGTTCAACCAGTAAATGAGGAAGGCAATGTGTTCAGCGTCCAACACGGGTGTCCCTTCCTTGCCCATGGAAGAAGCCAGGAAACCCCCATAAGCAGTGATAGGCTTGTAAGACACTGCCCCATCTCTAACAGACTCTTGCTGGGGGTAGGAAAAGCTGGTCATTCCATCGTCAATACCTGTAATGATTTCTTGCCCATGAGGGTAAAGCCCGAGCAAGTAACTTATGTCCTTAACGGTTGGTCCCATCGGACCATAGCGAAATGGAAACCCATTGCAGGAGGGGACCAAAAGAGAAGGACAAAGAAGAAAAGTGACAGGTCTATCTCAAGCCTAAACTGACTGAGCATAATGACATCATAAATGCTTGTCCATTTCCAGAGTTCAACCTTGGAGGCCGAAACACTTGTACCTAGTTGTCCCAGTTTGCAGCAGGTGTAGGCCAACCCCTAATTGGATGGGTGGAAGTCCAAACCTTGTTCTAGTGGTCTGGAAGTTGAAGGAATGACTCATTGGGCACTGGGGATAAATAAGGGTTGAAAACAGCAGGAAGGTCGTCGCGAAACACCGTGCCCAAACTAGGTGCCATCGGAGTCCCATCGGAAGAACAGTAGTTGATGAAACAATCTGTGGAAATGTCTAAAGCACGAGTCTTGGCTAGTTGACAAAGCTCCCTGCACCAATTATGTGGAGCACGAGCATCTAAAAATGATTTTTTTTTGCCTTGGATAGCACTCTTGGAGCCACTTTGGGAGCCATTTTAGTGGGTGAAATTGGAAGCTGCTCGCCGAAAAAGATGGGGTTTAGAGAGAGGCCCTGGATTGTGATTTCTAAAGAGAGAGAGAGAGAGAGAGAGAGAGAGAGAGAGAGAGAGAGAGAGAGAGAGAGAGAGAGAGAGGGAGAGTGGATGGGAGAGTGAAGAGGGTTTTTTCAAATCCCATCATTTATACATTAAGGCGTTTAATGGGCAGTGACTGTTGGGATTCTTGAGATCTGACAAGCTTTGTATGATAGACACGTGGTAATTTTTAAATTCAAAACGTCACATCAATCAAGGCAGGATGATTGACATGACCTTTTGGGGGGCAATTGTTTGCACCCAAAAACTGCAAAAGATTTTTGAGCCCGAATGAATTGGGGTGGGCTTGGATCGGGCCGGCCCAAGGCTGCGAAGGGCAATCGGGCTCAGGCATAGACTCAAGTCCGATGGAGCCCGATTGGGGATTAGGGCCACACACCTAACGATCGGGCACCGTATTTGGAATAATCAGTAACGGCGAGAGTTTAAGCCTGGTTGGTCAGAAGCATGCATATAGTTGTCATCGGGCTCATGCGCTTGAGAAGGTGTGACTGGTGGAAAGAAAGACAGTCTGATAAGGAGAAATGTGTGGATCACAATTATGGCAGCCCGATGGTTAAATTGATTAGGCGGTGTTGTCTTTAGCTGTCACGACGACGTATTCCTAAAATTAAGGAAGCAGAGTCCGTTTCAGAATGAATCTGGTCACATCCAGCTGGAGGTGTGTTCTTCCTATTATTCTGCGTCCATAGCAAATTGGTCTGTCCCCGTTGGTTTTCTTTTTTATTCTCTATTGAACAATCAGAGCCTGTTCTGATTTTGTTATTTGGTTTTGTTATTATTTTTCCAAACACATTCAATAAGATATCTTCATATTTTATTAATTGTTTGTAATTGTTTATCCGGTAAACTCTTCATGAATTGGATTGTGCACTTTCAATATTGTCATAGAATTTTTGGTGAGAGTACCTTCGTACTTATCTCACACAATCATTTTGTTATAACTCAGATCTTGAAGCATTGTGTTCACTCACACAAGCACTTTAAAAAATTAATTTGCATATACCGAACCACATTTAGTTATGACATGTCCGCACGTAAACTACAGCAAACATACATCCCACTCATATCACTCTAGTACTTCCCCTTTTTCTATTGGTACTTTTTCTATTGGTACAAGTTAGAGGGTGGACAAACTTTTACCCAGTTAAATTTCAATGGGCACTGCGAGAGAGAGAGAGAGAGAGTTGTTGATGAGTTCCTATTAGTATTACTCTAAGCGGATCGCAGTGCACTCGCAGTCTGCTACCGAGATCACTAGTTCAAAAATTTCGGACGCGGAGAAGCTCCCAACTGGAAAGTTAGTAATGGTTGTTTGGAGTTGAAGTTGAAGAAGAAGTTGGACCATCGTTATAAAGAGAGTTGGTTGCGACCTGCTAAATGGCGTCATCATCAAATAGGTCATGGAGGACGGCGTTTTTGACCCTCAGGGACGAAACGTTGGGCTCACCAGCGCGTAGCACCGTCGTAAACCTTCTTCACCATCTCATTTTCTCCCAGTCCCAGACTCTGATTGCCGCCGCCCCCAACCTGCCTCCTCACGAGGTGACAAAGATCCTTGATTTCTATTATCTTTTTTTATTTTTATTTGTATTTTTTTCCCTTCCCTCTTTACTCCTGATGTATCGATTTGTTGGAATGGCTACGTAAAACTCAGTGTCTGTTATGCAATTTGGCCCTCCGCTTGTGTTAGGTTACTTCAGACGTGATGTTTCTGATGGAACTGGCTCGGAATATTTCTGATTCTGAAGGCACTGATGAAACGGCAACCTTCACTCTCTTATCCCACTTGGTAATTATATTATATAATATATATATATATTATATTTTGTTAAACGCTGGAGTATATAATTGTCATATCAGAGTAGTTTAACTATTTGGCTTTGTAAATACAACATTGCTATCTATTTTAGCTATTCACTTTATTTTCTTATTTTTGATGATGAGATTTGTGCCAATTCACAGTTCGAGAAAATTTGATGGTTTAAGATTTGTAGAGCGAAATTTAGCTAGCCATTTCGTGATTATTCTAGGTAGACAAAAAATTTAAGAGCATCTCCAACCATACTCCTAATTTTTCTCTACATTTTTGTGCAAATGGTTAGAAAGCTATTTTAGGTAGTTACTTTGAAGGTCGCCACTCCAGCCATGCTCTCTGTTCTAGAAAGTGTTCAAAATTTTATTACCTTTTGCATTCAAGTAGGGCTCTAATGTCCTTTCTCTTCTTTAAATGGGTCCCTCTCTACTACTTTCGATTTTGTATTTATTTTGGAGAGCCACTTTCTCTCTCCTCAAATCTTCTCTCTTGAGCCTCACATTTGAGGAGGGTAAAAAATGTCTCGTCATAATAGATAGCCATTTAGAGAGCCTCTTAGAGCTCGAAAATGGATATTTTGGCATTCTTAATGCTAGTCGTCGGGGCACACGCAAATGGCTATCTATTATGACAAGCCATTTTTTACCTCCTCAAATGTGAGGCTACGTATTTACAAACTTAACTAATAAACATCAATTTGTGGAGATTAAAGAAAAATTAAAAAAAATGTAGAAACACAAAAAGAACACACAAATAGCACATTTTGACTCAAATATCTTTAAAGTTATTAAACTAAATCGCTATTGACAACCATTGAACCTGATCAATCAATATTGCTATTGACAACCATTGAACACCATCTAACATTTAAAAATATAAATTAATTGATTTCCAATGTAGGTAAGCAAATAAGGTTATGATATATTTCCCAAATTTTTGTTATTGAAATGAGTTCTTAACACCCCAATGCAATATAAGGACTGTGTGAAGAAGAATGCAAATGCCCTTCGCTATATTCATCAAGTTGTGAGTAAATCCAGATTTCCTAGGATTTATGGAGTGAACAAGGCAAAGGCTTGTGGAGAGATCCTTCAAAAGGAATTTCAAGGATCAGAAAAAGTTGTTTCTCAAGCTAAAGACCTTGTGGAGAGACTTCGACAATTTGGCAATGAAAGAAAGTGAGAGATTTCATGAGTTTTTCACAAAGGTTGCTGAAATTGTAAATCAAATTAGAAGCTATGGTGATACCAACAAGAGAAGAAGATTGTTGAGAAAATTTTGCGAAGCTTACCCCAGAAATTTGAGCATATTGTCGTAGCCATAGAAGAATCCAAAGACTTGTCCAAACTTACTATGTATGAACTAATGGGTTCCCTTAAGGCCCATGAGAAGAGAATGATTAGATTTCTTGAGCAGCCACTGGACCAAGCTTTTCAATCAAAGATGAATGTTTACGAGAAGAAAGATGGTGAAAGAAAACGGCAGACTCAAGATCAAAGACAAAGTGGCAGATCATATTATGGCAGGTGGAATAATAGTCGAGGCCGTGGGAGAGGAAGAACAAATCTGTACAGACCAAGAGGTAACGACAAGCCTTGTCCTCGTTGCAATATCTGCAAGAAGGACAATCATGACAGCAAAGATTGCTGGGTCAGACAATGCACCAACTGCAAAAATTTTGATCACAAAGTGATAGATTGCCGACAAAGACACAAGAATGAAGACAACTTCTTTGAAAGCAAGGAAGGCCCATCGGAGCAACTATTTTATACCAGCATAAATTCTCAAGAAGAAGGTGATGTTTGGTATGTAGATAGTGGCTGCCGTAATCATATGACAAGAATGAAGACCAATTTCATTAGCTTGGATGAGCCTTTCAAGTCTGAAGTGAAGCTTGGAGATGGCAAGAGTGTTAAGGTGGAAGGAAAAGGGGAAATCATGGTTCAATCTAAGGAAGGTAACTCTAAAATTATCAAGGAAGTGCTTTATGTACCTTCTTTATCTCAAAGTCTATTGAGTGTGGGCCAATTAATTCAAAAAGGCTATGTGTTAAAGTTTGATGAAGATGGTTGCACCATAATTGACAAGAAGTTGAATCAAGTAGTCACCAAAGTTCAGATGACCCTTAATAAAGTGTTTCCATAATTCATGTCACACAATGGAGACTCTACTTATAAAATTGAAAGTATGGACGAATCTGTGTTGTGGCACTGGAGATATGGTCATTTGAATTATCAAAGTTTGAAGTTATTAAGGAAAAATGACATGGTGGTTGGGCTGCCATCAATTGACTCGGGTAAAAGAATTTGTGAAGGATGCATTTTTGGCAAAATGCATAGATTTCCTTTTCCGAAGACTTCATGGAGGGCAAAGGCGCTGCTTGAAGTAGTGCATGCTGATATTTGGGGTCCAACTAGGACACCATCTCTCAACAATAGATGGTATTTTCTTCTATTTGTTGATGATTGTTCAAGAATGATGTGGATTTTATTTTCTTGAACATAAATCAGAAGCCTTCATCACGTTTCTTGAATTTATGGCCTATGTTGAAAGAGAAAGTGGCATGGAGATTAAGTCTCTAAGGACATATCGTGGAGGTGAGTTCATTTTCAAGCCATTTGGAATTATTGCAAAGAGAAAGGCATTAAGAGAGAGCTAACAGTCCGAAGAAGTCCCCAACAGAACGGTGTTGCGGAGAGAAAGAACCGTAGCATTGTCGAGATAGCAAGAAGTATTTTGAGAGGAAAAGGTTTGCCAAACATTTTCTGGGCAGAAGCTGTTAATACTGCTGTCTATCTTCTTAACAGGTCTCCAATAAAGGCTGTCCAGAATGCAATGCCATATGAAGCTTGGTTCAAAAGGAAACCCAAAATTGATCATTTAAAAGTCTTTGGCTGCGTAACATATCACCTATTTCCGTCTCAGGACAGAGAAAAGTTTGATGAAAAAGGAGAAAATGTATTTTTATTGGGTATAGCGATGAATCCAAAGGCTATCGCTTATACCAACCGGATACCAAAAAATTGATTATCTCAAGGGACGTGATTTTTGATGTAGTAAGAGCATGGGAATGGAGTGTGGAGAAAGTGCAGGCCAAGAAAGATTTGAGGAACAAGGAGATATAAGTCCTGGAGAAGAAGACCAACAAATGCCTTTAAATTCGTCAAGTTCAAGACAAAATTCAAATTCTTCTCAATCGTCTTCCCAAAGATTCTTAGTGTCATCCACTACAAATTCTCTTCCTCGAAAAATTCGACCGTTGGAAGAAATTTATGAATCCAATCTTGTTGCTTTTGTTGCTTGTGAACCGCAGAATTATCAAGAAGCAGCAAAAGGAGAAATTTGGCAAAAGGCTATGGATGAAGAGATGAAGATGATTAAATAGAATGATACTTGGCATCTTGTGGAAAGGCCAAAAGACAAGGAGTTCATTGGCTTGAAATGGGTATTCAAAACCAAGTACCATGAGGATGGTTCTATTCAGAAACACAAGGCAAGACTTGTTGCCAAGGCTAGGAATTGATTTCAATGAAATTTTTGCACCTGTGCACGCATGGAAACCATAAGAACAGTCTTGGCACTAGCAGCCCAAATGAAGCTTCAGATTTTTCAGCTAGATGTAAAATCTGCCTTCTTGAATGGAGAGATCGAGGAAGAGGTTTATGTGGAGCAACCCCAAGGCTATGTTATCAAAGAGAAAGAAGAAATGGTATATTGTTTCCAAAAGGCTCTTTATGGTTTGAAGCGTATGTGAAGACTCAAGGCATGAATAACTTTTTAGTGGTGTGTTTATATGTGGATGATTTAATCTACATGGGCGATAATTTACAAATGATTGCAAAATTTAAAAAGGCCATGATGAATCAATTTGAAATGACAGCCTAGGCCTTGTGAAATATTTTTTGGGAATAAGTGAAGCAAGAGCAAGGACAAATTTTTCTGTCTCAAGAAAAGTATGCTGCAGACTTGTTGAAAAAATTTAACATCTCCCAATGCAAACCTGTGCCTACACCCATGGGAGTTAATGAGAAGCTTCCAAGAATGAAGGAAAAGAAAAGGTTGATGAGACTTTATACAGAAAGCTAATTGGATCCCTCATTTATCTTACGAATACAAGACCGGATATTGTCTATGCTGTAAGTATTGTCTCAAGATTTATGAGTGAGCCCAACAAAGATCATCTTGTAGCAGCGAAGCGTATCCTGAGATATGTTCAAGGAACCAAAAATTATGGGATTTTATATCAGGCAGAAGAAGATGAAAGATTGATTGGTTATACTGAAAGTGTCTGGGCAGGTTCTATTGATGATAGAAAAAGTACATCAGGCTATTTTTTTTGCCTTGGATCGAAGGTCATTTCTTGGTCATCTAAGAAGCAAAAGATTGTGGCTTTATCATCAGCAGAGGCAGAATATATATAGCAGCAAGTGAAGCAGTGTGGCTTAGGAGGATTCTCAAAGATATGAAACATGAACCGGGATTTCCAACTTCCATTTATTGTGATAACATGTCTGCCATAGACATGACCAAGAACCCTGTTTTTCATAGTCGCACAAAGCACATTGAAATTTGTCATCACTATATCAGAGAGCTTGTTAACAATAGAGAGATCGAGCTGGTAGATGTTTTCACCAAACCAATTGCTATAGATAAATTTCTTTTTTTTTTTTTTTTGAGATAAGCTCGGAGTTCTAGATTTTTCAAAATTAAGGGGGAGTGTTAGAAATTAATTAAGAATAATCTAGAATTTGTGTTATGGCTTTTAGACTTCCCAGGTTGTTTTTTGAAGAACTCTTTTGTTTAGTTATGAAGAGCTGCCAACTACCTAGAGTTATTGCTTTGATTGCTCTAGAGTTTTCCATATGTATCTATTTAAGAGAAGGTATGTAGTAGCTCAAATATATATATATATATATATAAGAAAAAGCCAGAGTAGGCCCCTTTGTTTTAACCTTCTTTCTAAACTTTCCTCCACAAGTATTGAATTCTAGATCAGCTTTTGCTGCTATACTCTTACAACGGACCATGACCATGTCTCCCTCTTGAAATTCCTGGAACCTGCGATGAACATCTGCAGCAGTCATATAATTTTCATTGCTTAATGCTATTTTTCTTCGTATCTCAGCATGCAAATCATGAATATGCTGTGCAAATGATGTAATAGACTCACTAGGTCTTGCCTTAGGTGGCAAAGGAATGAGACATATGGGTACCTGTGATAATTTGAAACGGGCTAAGACCAGTGGACAAATTGACTGAACTATTATATGCAAATTCTAGTATAGGAAGACATTGGTCCCTACTACTGACATGATCCCCAACAATGCACCTAAGTAAATCTCCTAGACTCCTATTCACAACTTCAGTTTGACCATCCATTTGGGGGTGGTATGCAGAAGAGAACTGAAGTTTTGTGTTGAGCATTTTCCACAAGGTTTTCCAGAAATAACTCATGAATTTAACATCTCGATCATAAACAATGGTTTTAGGTAGGCCATGTAACTTAACAACATCCCTGAAGAAAAGTTTGGCAACCTGCGATGCATTAGATGTCTTGATGCATGGGACAAAGTGTGCCATCTTCGAGAACCTATCCACAACAAGCATAGAGTCATGTGCCCTAAAAGTTTTTGGTAGGCCTAAAACAAAGTCCATACTAAGGTCTTGCCATGGAGCACGTGGTAATGGTAACGGTGTGTAAAACCTTGTGTTGTGCTTCCTACCCTTGGCCATTTGACAAGTTCGACACTGAGAAACGATGCTTGCTACCTCTCTTTTCAAACTAGGCCAGTAGAACCTATCATCAACCAAGGCTATTTGGTGGTATCCACTTCGGAGATCTAGTTTTGGGAAGTACTCAGATCCAACCATCATATCTAGCATGTCATAATGTCTAGGTATTGGGAACCTGTACTTGATTGTGATCTTATTAATCGCACGACTATCAATACACAAAGGTTATTTAAGGGGCAAGGCGGACTGAGGTGCAAAGGTCTCCTAGAGCCTAGGCACGAGGCGCACTCTGAGGCGCGCGCTCGAGCGAAGCGAGGCGCAAAAATATATATATATATTTTTATATGATATAGCAGCCTGGCTGCCCCTTTTTATAATAAAACTAGTATTTTCTATAATCTATATGATTTTTTTAATTTTCTAGTATTTTATGCCTAGTGCTACACCCAAAGATTAATACATTAAGACATTTTTTTTAAAAAAATTTTCTAGTATATATTTAATTTTCTAGTATTTTTTTTTTTCAATTTTCTAGTATTTTCTGCCTAGTATATATATTATATATTATATTGTCTCACTACATATTATATATTATATTGTCTTATATTGTAGTCTTATGATTTAGGACTTGAATGTATTTTTTCTCACCCAAAAATTGCTCACTCATGCTCACCCAACTCTCCAATTGGCCAATGCAGTGGGACCCAAGATTAAATGAGAATTAATTCATGGTGTAAAATCCTGGGTCATTGGCCTATGAGAGAGTTTGGTGAGCAATGGGTGATCAATATTTGGGTGAGCAAAAATGCTCTCTTATCTATCATATTATATAGGTCATATATTATAATATATTATATAATAAATTCATATAATATAACAAAGAAAGAAAAAGGCCAAAAGAGAAGAAAAAGAGGGTTTTAAACCCCATCGACAGTTTGACTACCCACGGACAATGGAGAAAAAGAAAGGAAAAAAAAAAGGGGTTTTAAACCCCACCGACAGTGGAGAAAAGAGAGGAAAAAAAAAAGAGAAGAAGAAGACGAACGATGGGGAAGATGAAGAAGAAGAAGAAGAAGAAGAAGAAGAAGGAAGAGAAGAAGAAGACGAAGGAGGAAGAAGAAAAAAAAGACGTCTCAGACTTGGGCTGAAGGAAGAGGAAGAAGAAGAAGAAGAAGAAGAAGAAGAAGAAGAAAGAGAAAAAAGAAACATACCTGGGCTGCGATTGTTTCTTTTTCTTCTTTTTTTTTTTTGGGCGATCGCCTCGTGCGCCTAGCAAAAATGCCCTAAAAGGCGCGCCTGATTGAAGGGGCTGCGCCTAGCCTTAGGTGAGGCCTATTCTCGCGCCCGCTTGCTCCAGGTGCGCCTTTCACAACAGAGCTATGCACATTCTCCAACTACCGTCTTTCTTTGGAGTGAGAAGTGCTGGAACAGCACAAGGGCTAATGGACTCCCTAATGAAACCCTTTTTCAGTAAATCATTCACTTGCCGTTGAAGTTTGGCATGTTTAGTTGGGTTCATCTTCTGATGTGGCAAATTAGGTAATGACGACCCTGGAACAAGGTCTATGGCATGTTGAATATCTCTGAGGGGTGGTAATTTATCAGGTAACTCCTCAGGCACTAGATCTCTAAACTCATCAAGTAACTGAACACACTTTGGGGGGATATCTGCCTTAACTCCTTCTAGTGGTTCCTTCAGCTCTTTGATTACTAAAGCATAGGTGATTCCTTCCTTTAAACTCTCATGTTCAAATTCCTTCTTGTTCAATACATTTAATGGTTTTTTTAATTTCTTTGTTAGATTTACTACTATTCTCTTGTCTTGGTTTGGTTTCAATTGATTGGGAAGAAGATATAAGTGTTGCTTCTCCCGTAATGGGTCACATCTAAGTCATATAGATTGTTCTTCCAAGCAGAATATGTGCGACATCCATAGGGAGAACATCACACCAAACTTGATCCTTAAAAGTACCAAATTGAATCGTAACCAGATAACGTTGGGTAACTCGCATAGTGGTCTTGTCTACCCAGGCTACTTTATAAGGTTGAGGGTGTGGTTCTGGTTTTAATTGCATTCGATCCACAGCTTTTTTGGAAACTACGTTCATACAGCTTCCACCATCAATTATCACTTTACAACTCTTGTCTCCACTCTTGACGTAGGTATGGAAAATTGAGGTGCGCCTCCAATCATCATCCTGCTTAGGTGTTGCCAAAACACACCTCATAACATTCACTTGAGCATTAACATCACTTTCTTCTTGCAAATCCTCATCACTAGCAACTTCCTCTGGAACATGGAGTTCTTCCTCAATTCCTTCAACATTGTCAATATCTACATGAAGGTTTCTATGTGGGCATTGATAGGCCAATCGGCCTTCCTTGTGGCATTTGTAACAAATATTCTTGTTCACTTGTTTTGAAGATTCTCCTACAATTGTCTTACCCTTGTAATTGTTTTCTTTATTTGATGCTACCTGAGAAGGTTTTGTAGTACGCTCACCTTCCGAGGTCTTTCGTGAAGTACACTCCCTGACTTGGACCATAAAATCTCCTAGTAGTAGGGAATCTCAATAGTTGTTCATAGTCGAGAGCTAGATTAAAAGCTTCTTCCAAAGTGTTCCAACTCTCTCCTAATGTCAGCTCTCAGACCATTTCGAAACCTTGAAATTGTTAAATCGGGATTTTCTTCAACATCACACCTGACCATAAGTTCATCAAACCTATTCATATAATCAGCTACAGACATGGTGTTACTCTGCTTAAGTGTAAGTAGTTGGTCCATGAGTCTCTTCCTGTAAGATGCTGGAAGGTATTTTTCTCTTAGCTTTTCCTTCATTTCATCCCAGTACTCAATGGGTTCTTGTCCTAATTTTTGCAATTGTTGTTCAACACTGGTCCAGTAAAGTTTTGCTTGGCCTACAAGCTTCATTTTAGCAAAATGAACCCGTCTTGACTCTGACATTTCATACCACTCAAAGTAGTGGTCCATATCTGATAACCAGTCCGTAAAAACCTTGGGGTCCAGTTGCCCATCAAAAGTGGGTGCGTCTACTTTAACTTTTCTTGTTATGTCATCGTCATAGTCTAGTTGACCCCGACATCCTCTAGCCCTATATTACTGGTCATCACTAACCCAATTTTGTGCCTGATAAGGTCGGAAGGGTATCACTCTAGGGTGGCTCGTGAAAACGAGGGGCTGCATCGAATGCGTGACTTAAGTTTTCTTGTCCATTTACGGTTTGATTATTTTCATTGATATTTCCACCTCTACTAGACTCTACCCTATCTGGTAGTTTGGGATTTAAGGGTGCTTCAGTCCTATCCTCAGGCTGCTCTTGATCCCCAGGTCTTGGAGTGGTTCTAGCACTTCGAAACGGTGTCTAAGTGTCTGCATGTCATGGTCCTGTTGGGCAGCCATAGCTTCTAACTTATCTCTAAGTTGCATACAGCTCATCACGTTGCCTTACGGTCATTAGACCCCTAAGTGGTAGCCCACTACTTGTAGACATGGAGAAACCTAAGCTCTGATACCAATATGATGTAGGACAACCTAGGGGTCACTATATGCATGCAATGCTTTACTACTATGCAAAGTGAACTAATGGAAATTTAGTAGACTTATAACTAAATAAAATAACTAACACTTGAGACGCACCTCCTCATCTGGGAGCTCATTAACCTCTGAATCTAGTGATAAAAGTGGACTACGTTAAAGAAAAGAAATATGTGGATCCTTAAATATCATCTTTGAGTACCATAAAAAACTAGACCAACCATTGCTTCTCTCTATAGTTGCAATGCAAGTCAATGGAGTTCAACAAGAGTCGATTGATAATCCAGTAAATAATGGAGGAGAACTCCTGAATGCTCTTGCCACCCTGACGAGCAGCTCGAATTCATACCACTGAAGGCTCGGTAAGAGTCGATTGATTCCAAAATCCAATCATATAGGAGTAGAACACTGAAATAACTCATGAATGGTCTTACTACGTCATCACGCCCTTACCCGCTCAAATCCACTCTTACTTTACACCCGAAATAACTTATGAATGGTCTTACCACGCTGTTGAGCCCTTACCCGCTCAAATGCACGCTCCTACTTTACACCCAAATATATTGGTCTTGTCAAACTTAGAAAATCAATCCCAATGGTCTCATCACTCATGAACCAAATAAGTAAGGAATAATTTTTGCATTATTAATATTCCATTGGACAACACCTTAGCATAATTTTCCTCCTTGATATATGACAATAATGCTATAACACAACTGACATAACCCCACATATGTATATCCAGCAGCCAAATTTTTATTACATATGCCCAGTGGACTTAATAACCCTGTTAACTGCATGCTGATAGCCTGAAGAAAGTCAGAATTTCTACTTGCCATGGCTAAGGAGTGAACATAACCAAAATGTTATTTGGAATCAAAGAAAAACACCTAAGTGCCATTGTAAAACAACTTTTGTTGAAGATATTATTTCATAGGAGATTTGATTTCTGTCAATCTCTTATTTAATTTCAGTCAATCCCATATTTATGTTGATTATGGGATTTTAGGATTGATTTGATTTTATTTCCTTTTTTCTTTATTTCTTCTTTGATTACTTTCCTTTCTTGTTTCCTTGAATGTGTATATATAAACCTTGTAACACTCAGTGAGAAATAAGAAAAACTTCCCCATCTCTTTTTCTTCATGGTATCAGAGCCTACCTCTGAAACCTAATTTTTTCATGACCAAATACGGCATGGCTACTGGGAGACAAAGTCCTATATCCGAGGTTACCTCCAATCCAGAAACAACACCAGCTGTAAGCAATCATGGAGGAACTGAAGGCACATCTCTTCTCATCACGGGTCACAAACTCAACGGGCATAACTTCCTCCAATGGTCCCAGTCAGTGATGATGTTTATCTGTGGGAAGGGCAAAGATGACTATCTTACAGATGAAGTCGTCATACCAGAGAAAAATGATCCCAAGTTCAGAACATGGAAGACGGAGAACCACATGGTGATGTCATGGCTAATAAATTCAATGACTTACGAAATAGGAGAAAATTTTCTCCTGTACAGAACAGCGAAAGAGATCTGGGACGCAGCAAGGGAGACGTACTCAAGTTCTGAAAATACCTCAGAACTATTCGAGATTGAAGCCATACTGCATGATTTACGACAGGGAGATCTCACGGTAACTCAATACTTTAACACTCTCACTCGCCATTGGCA